>CM055342.1:26900467-26919138 GCA_029228605.1 Salix koriyanagi
TGAAAATGTTATAAAAAGAATAAGTAATTAACATAGAAGAGCATAGACATCAAAACATAATCAAAAGAGACAAGAGAGAAATACCTTGTTTATTATGAGTTCTTCTATTATTCCAAAGGTGTGTGTAATACAAGACACAAGTGGTCTATTTATAGGAGAAGGAAATGAACTCAAGAGTTATGGAAATCCAAGAGTTACTCAAGAGTAATGGACATTCAATACATATAAATATAACTTAATATGTATTTATAACACTTCCCCTTGAATGACCATGTACTTTAAAATTTTTAAAGGAGGACTTTATATAGATACTTCAAGATCCATATATGAATACTTCAGGATTCATTAACACAATGTCAAATTGCCTCATTAAAACCTTGCAAAGGAAAACCCAGTGGGAAAAAACCTAAGCGAAGGAAAAAGAGTACAATCTGCATTGACTTCCCCTCAAAAGTACATGTCTTATGACAAATCTTTAAGATGTCGCATTCCAATATTATGGACAAGTTTCTTGAAAGTTGAGGCTGGTAAAGACTTTATAAATAAGTCTGCTAAATTATCACTTGACCTGATTTGTTTGATATCAATTTCTCCCCTTTGTTGGAGCTCGTGAGTATAAAAGAGCTTTGGTGAGATATGCTTTGTTTTGTCTCCTTTAATATAGCCTCCTCTGAGTTGAGTGATACAGGCAGCATTATCTTCAAACAATATTGTGGGACTATTGTCAATGGCTGACAATCCACATTTTCTCTTAATATGCTGGATAATTGATCTTAGCCATATACATTCTCGACTTGCTTCATGTATCGCGATAATCTCTGAATGATTTGATGAAGTAGCCACTAATGATTGTTTGACAGATCTCCAAGAAATTGCAGTACCGCCATAGGTAAATAGATAACCTGTTTGTGATCTCCCTTTGTGGGGATCAGAGAGATAACCTGCATCTGCATATCCAATCAATTGTGAATTTGATCCACAATAAAATAACCCCATTTTGGTTGTTCCGCGAAGATAGCGAAATATATGTTTGACTCCATTCCAATGTCTTTTTGTGGGAGTAGAACTATATCTTGCCAATAAATTTACTGCAAAAGATATATCTGGTCTTGTACAGTTTGCAAGATACATAAGTGCTCCAATAGCACTAAGATATGGCACTTCAGGACCAAGAATTTCTTCATCCTCTTCTGGAGGTCGAAAAGGGGTCATTTTTCGTATCAAGTGACCAAACAACCATAGGTGTACTCAAAGGATGAGCGTTGTCCATATAAAAATGCTTTAAGACTTTTTCTGTATACATCGATTGATGTACAGATATTCCATTTGGAAAATGTTCAATTTGTATACCAAGACAAAATTTTGTCTTTCCGAGATCTTTCATCTCAAATTCATTTTTTAAATAGGTTGCAGTTTTTGTGAGCTCTTCAGGAGTACCAATGATATTTAAATCATCAACATATACTGCAATAATAGCAAATCCGGATATTGTTTTCTTAATAAAAATGCATGGACAAATCTCGTCATTCTCAAACCCTCTTTTTAAGAGGTATTCATTAAGACGATTATACCACATTCGACCAGATTGCTTTAACCCATATAAATTTTTTTGTAATTTAATAGAATAAACACTTCTGGGTTCATTACAAAAAGCTTTAGGCATTCAGGGATTTTCATATGGATATCTTTATCTAATGTTCCATATAGATATGCTGCAACTACATCCATTAAACGCATATCTAACGTTTCTGAGACCACTAAACCAATTAAAAATCTAAAAGTGATTGCATCCATCACTGGAGAATAAGTTTCCTCATAATCAATACCAGGTCTCTGCGAGAAACCTTGTGCAACAAGTCGTGCCTTATATCGTACAATTTCATTGTTCTCATTGCGTTTTCTAACAAAAACCCACTTATATCCAACGGGTATAACACCTTTAGGTGTATGGACTACAGGTCCAAATACTTCACGTTTTGCAAGTGAGTTCAACTCTGTTTGGATTGCTTCTTTCCACATTGGCCAATCATTTCTATGTCGACATTCTTCAACAGTTTGTGGTTCAAATTCATCATCACTTCTGGTGATGCCAAAAGCAACCTTAAATGCAAATACATCATCTATGATAATTTTATCTCGTTCCAAAATCTCTCCTGTATGAACATAGTTTATGGAGATCTCATTATTTCCAGGTACCTGGTTCTCTTCAAGAGGTCCCTCTTCAGGAGGATCAGTATTAGGAGATGATTTGGACACAAGATTTGATGTTTGTTTTATGGATGAGGACTCTCCAAGAGTACCATCATCTATTCGTTGGAGTTTTTGTTTTCTAGGATTTTTGTCTTTGGCTCCAATAGGTCTTTCGCGCTTCAGGCGTGGTATAGATTCATTTGCTGCTATGTTGACCTTTTTCTCTTCAGGAATCTCAATTCTAAATGGAGCATTTGCAGCACGAATATGAGATTTAACTACCTTTTCACTATTGGTGAAAACATCCGGTAATTGATTTGCAATATTTTGTAAATGAATTATCCTTTGAACTTCAAGTTCACATTGATTTGTCCTTGGATAAAAATGAGATAACTTCAGGTTATTCCAAGTAATTTCTTCTCGTGCTTCAAGCACTGAATTTGCTTTCCCTAATGATGGGAAAATGTTCTCATCAAAATGGCAGTCTTCAAAACGTGCCTTAAAAACATCACCAGTCAAAGGTTCAAGGTATCTAATAATAGATGGAAAATCAAAACCAATATAAATTCCTATTCTTCTTTGTGGACCCATTTTAGTCCTTTGTGGGGGTGCTACAGGCACATATACCGCACAACCAAAAATTCGTAGATGAAATATATTTGGTGGTATACCATAAACAAGTTGTAAAGGAGAATAATTATGGTAAGCACTTGGTCTAATTCTAACTAGTGCTGCATCATGTAATATAGCATGTCCCCAGATAGATGTAAGCAATTTTGATTTCATAAGTAATGGTCTTGCAATTAATTGAAGTCACTTTATAAATGATTCTGCTAGACCATTTTGAGTATGTACATGAGCAACAGGATGTTCAACATCAATACCAATAGAAGTGCAAAAACTATCAAATGCTTGGGAAGTAAACTCACCAGCATTGTCTAGTCGAATTTTCTTGATAGGATAATCTGGGAATTGTGCTCATAGTCTGATAATCTGTGCTATTAATCTAGCAAATGCAATATTTCGATTCGAAAGCAAACAAACATGTGACCATTTACTTGATGCATCAATCAATACCATAAAATATCTAAAAGGTCCACATGGTGAATGGATAGGCCCACATATATCTCCTTGAATTCTTTCAAGAAAAGATGGTGATTCTATAAGAACCTTTGATGGAGATGGTTTGGTAATTAATTTACCTTGAGAACATGCAGCACATGGATTTTCACTTGGTAAAAGAATCTTCAGGTTCTTTAAAGGATGCCCATGTGTATTCTCAATAATTCATCTCATCATTATTGATCCTGGATGTCCAAGTCGATCATGCTAAAGCATAAATTGTTTTGGGTTGGAACACTTCTGGTGTATCACAACGTTTGATTCAATAGATTTCATGATCGTATAATAAATTCTGGAAGAGAAAGCAGGTAGTTTCTCAAGTACAAGCTTCTGGCCTGAAATACGTGCAGTAATATAAAGATATTCTTTTCTATCTTCATCTGTTGTTTCAATATGATAACCATTAGCACGTATATCCTTAAAACTGAGTAAATTTCTTCTGGACTCAGGTGAATATAATGCATCTTTGATGCTCAATCTTGTGTTATTTGGTAACACAATATTAGCTTTTCCAGAGCCTTTAATCATGTCTGCTGGACCTGATATTGTAGTGACATTAACTTTGGTTAATGTCAAATACTCAAAGTATTTATTTTCCTTAAGAATTGTGTGCGTTGTTGCACTGTCTGCTAGACATAAATCTCCATCATGAAAAGTCATACCACTATTCATTATGTCTCCACTTCTAGTGGTATGATGGTTTACTTTAGAAGGATTATCTTTTCTCCTTTTCCATTTATTTCTTCCATACTTATATCCTCGGTCCTTTCTTGTTTTCTGGACAAAAAATTCATTCACTTCAGGGAATAGTTTAGAACCTTTTGAAATTATGCACTCTAGATTGTTACTGCATGACAATGTTTGAGACATGAAAAGTAGAGAATATTTTCTCTAACATTTGATCATATATGATATCTTTATCACACAATTTCAGCTGTGAGATAATGTTAAAAGGAGCATAATTATATTCACTAATTGATTTAACATCTTGCAACTTCTGGTGCAACCAATCATAACAACCTTGAGGAAGTATAATAAACTTTGGTGGTCATATCTTTTATTTAGATTTTGCCACATATTATGTCCTTCTTTGATGGTCTCTTAAAGATTCATAGCTTTCAGATGAATCTCGACATCAATATTTCATGACAAATAATTATTTCTAAAAATATCAAAAGCGATAAATTCAAGCTTTGTCAGATTTGATATTATATTTATCTATAAAAACAAGAAATAACTTATTAAATAAAATCATGAAGATAAACAAAAAATCAGTCCTTCAAGACTATTATTTATTCAGCTTTAGAAATACTAGTTCTTCAGGAACTGCATTTAATTTATTTAATCTTTCAAGAAAAATAATAGTTCTTCAAGAACTGTTTTAATTTGTTTAATTCTTCAGGAACATCAAACTAATAAGACTATTATTTATTTAGCTTTAAAATACTAGTTCGTCAGGAACTATATTTAATTCTTCAGGAAAATTGTGTTTCTAGTTCTTCAAGAACTATTTTTAATTTATGTTATTCTTCAGGAACTTGTGATACTAGTTCTTCAAGAACTGTTTATAATTTATTAATTCTTCAGGAACTTGTGATACTAGTTCTTCAGGAACTTGTGAATTCGTTCTTCAGGAACTATTTTTAATTTATTTAATTCTTCAGGAAATTATAATACTCGTTCTTTAGAAACTATTTTTAATTTATGTAATTCTTCAAGAACTTGTAATACTAGTTCTTCAGGAACTATTTTTAATTTATTTAGTTCTTCAGGAACTTATAATATTCGTTCTTCGGGAACTATAAATCTCTTTCTATGAATAATAGTGAAAGAAAATTTGCCAAAAATAAATTACAATAATGAAAAGCAAATATATTAAAATTGATATAAGCTGGTTAGAGTATCGTGCTGATAACGTGTTATAAAAAGAATAAGTAATTAACATAGAAGAACATAGACATCAAGACATAATCAAAAGAGACAAGAGAGAAATACCTTGTTTATTATGAGTTCTTCTATTATTCCAAAGGTGTGTGTAATACAAAACACAAGTGGTCTATTTATAGGAGAAGGAAATGAACTCAAGAGTTATGGAAATCCAAGAGTTACTCAAGAGTAATGGACATTCAATACATATAAATATAACTTAATATGTATTTATAACTGAAAAGGCCTTACAGGCTTATTTTTCTGGTTTAAAGGTAAAGTTCTCAATTTATTGTATTTTAAATATTAAAAAGACAAATATTCTTCTAGCTGTAAAAAAGTAGGCAGACAGTAATTTGTTCATATCACAACCCAAAATGCAGCCGTGAATAGAACATTTCATCACCAAATTAGCCTCGTAAAAGATGGCTCCTGGATTTAAGAATTATTAATGTCGAGTTCGGTTGTGCAATGGTGGTGACCCCAGGTTACATTAAAGCTGTAGGGCAAACTGAAAAGGGCAACTGAGAAAATCTGGTTTGATTTCGCCAAGCAAAAATTGTATATAAATTATTATCACCTATCCAATGAACGAAAATATTACATGCAAATGGCAGGATCCTATGAAAAGGTCGAAAGTAGTCAGTTGAAAGGTAATTTAGTACCGTACATTGCAACTGTGCAATAACTCAACCACCGCAGATACAACTCCCTTCCCCTCCACGTTAATGTCCAGGCATGGGTCCTCAATTTTCTTACTCAGAAGCTTGTCAAGTTCTCCCCTCAGTTTCTGCAGCAGACACATCAAACAATATTGTGTTTATTTTACATCAATTATAAATAAGAAACGTAAACTCAAGGGAAACCTATTGAGAAACGCTTGCCTGTATCAAATCCAATACACTCTTTGATGCAGAGAAATGGAGGTAGCCTCTTAGCATCTCGATACCCTCTCCATTTTTGCTGGCAACGAGATTACCACCAAAAAGAAGCAAAGCATAATCTGAAATGTTTGTTGAGTCTCGGACATAAATGCTAGTTGTTTTCACCTTTTCACTATAAACCATGTAGGGCAGAGGGAAGAGGAAAACCCCGGCATTTACAGATGCGGGATGGATGTCAACTTTCCCAACTTCCTTAGTGAAGAATGCTGTTCGCTTTCCTCTTCTTTTGCATTGCACAACATTTGGGTAAAGACCAGCACAAAGGATTGCAGATACCATCTCCATGTCATGGCTATATTGATTGTATGCCTGCAAAAAACATACACGCATTTGAATTTATGAACCTGCTAGTCTCCCTGGAATTGGGTTGCCTAACAGAAGAAAGAAGTGTAAAGTGTAGATTATGCACAAATGAAAGAATAAATCAATGGTCACATCATGGACTCAGAAACGGAAGTCTTTGTCTGGAACATGAATAATTGAAAATATAGTAGCTTACACTAACACCCCTGGATTTGTCTACGAAGCCAATGTCTGATAGCAAGTTCAGAAACTGGTCTATCATATCCTCCATCATCCGCAAAGTAACAGGGGATAAGAAATTCTCCCAACAAAATGCTCTTTCATTTCGATTGCGTTTTGCTTCTTTGTATCCTTCAAAAGCTTTAACAAGTGCTATGTGGTCGCTGCATTAAAGAACATCGTCACTTTCTTTTTAACAGCATAAACACAGTCCATCATATCACAAAACATAAAATGCTATCAGAAAGAAGTATGATGGCTATGTTTAATAACCTGCAAGAATCACCAGCAAAGGATCTTTTCGCATCATCAGCTTCCCTTTTCCTTTCTATTGGCAGCACAAATGGGTCACGATGTGCAAGAGCAGCTGCAATTGTTAAAGCGGGGCTGAGGCATTGAAAGATACACCCCATCAAAAGCAACTTCCCAATATTTGGGTCCACAGGGAGAGTACAAAGGTGACGACCTGTCAGGCATGATGAATTAGACTTGGAAGATATCCTAAAGGCATGCGTATATGATATAGGCACAAAATAGTCAAATAGAACATACCAAGTGGAGTAAGCTCCTCCTTCTCATCTAAAGCCCCAATGGTTTTAAGTAGTTCAATTGCATTTTCAACAGCAAGAGGATCTGGTGGCTGTAGAGCCTTTGACAAAAACGATCCAACAGCTCCAAGCTGCAAACTTTTGATATGCAGACACAGTTCTTGCAAAGGTGTTCTCAGTATTTCAGGTAATTGATATTGAATCATTGAATCATGTATGATTTTTGGATACAATCTATAACAAACTCCTGGCTGCAATCGGCCAGCACGACCTCGTCTCTAAAAATGTTTCAGAACACCAAGAAAACAAGAACAGGTTTTAATTTGTCATGGTGTTACAGAGGAGTTTAGTTTTATGTTTTAAAAGGAGAGAATATTAATTATCCACCACTCTTTCGAGGATTCCGAGTGAATACCTGATGTGCTGAAGCCTTTGAAATCCATGATGGTAACAAACAAGCCAGCTTGTTCAGTGCATCATAGCTGGTTTCCTTTGCCTTTCCACAGTCTACAACATACACCACATCATCTATGGTAATACTGCTCTCTGCAATATTTGTTGCCAGAACAATTTTTCTGCAAAAGTAGGTGGGCAGATTTAGAATTCAGGGTAGGAAAGATAGTTAAAAAAATAAAAAATGCTTGCAATTAATTACACACAGTTCAGCTAATGCTCTCTAATGACAGACATGGACCAGGCAAACAAACAGATATTCTAAAGATTATTGCAGCCATTAACATAAAGATCAATACCGCTTGTTAGGGGGAGGACGGTCAAAAATTTCACGTTGATTTATGGTTGGCATTGAACCATGTAGGGGAAGCACTAGAAACTTGCTTTGATCTTGTAGAAGTGTGTTTCCTTTAATCTGGTCAAGTAGCTTGGAGATCTCATCCCAGCCCGAGAGAAAAACAAGAACAGCTCCCTCCCGTTCATGACGACAAATGTATTCAATTGTTGCCTCCACCTAGAATATAAGTTTCAAACATAATTATAATGCTATGAAAAACAAATAAAAAGCCTATTTATAATTACCCAAGCTATAAATTTACTTTTATGAGCAGTGAAAAATAGATAGCACTAATAAATGATATGGCAAATTAAGAACCAGTTCCAGTGTTAAGAGGGTGTTTGGAAGTGTGGTTGTGGTTGCTTTTCAATGTTTTTCATATAAAAATGTATTAAAATAATATTTTTTTTATTTTTAAAAATCATTTCGACATCAGCACACCAAAATGATCTAAAAACACACAAAAAAAATCATTTATAGCAAAAACAAAATCATTATTTTTTGGAAAGCACTTTTGGAGTGCTTCCCAAACACCCCCTTAGTATAGCATGTAATATATTCTGATATTAACAATAACCAGATGTGCACAGATATCCTAGAAAAAAGCTTCCAGTTCGCAATAAATTTTGCATTAATATAGTAATCAGTTCTCAAAATACAAACCAAACCCAAGTCAAGCTGTGAACCCGACCAAGCTTCCAGAGAAAGTCTTGTTGATGCTCTGTAATTTTTATATTGAGAACCAATATCAACTTCCTACACAGGCAAAGCAAATCTTAGTCAGAAATAGCAGAGCCACAGAAAGGAATTCTTAAGCTGAACTAATTCCTCAACTATGAATGCTTGAATTAACCAAGATGGTGCAGTAGTATCTGATCTAGCCCAAACCAGAAATAATCAATAACAACAATGACTTGCACATGTTCACAAAAGCAATTGTTGCAACGTGAGAATCATATCATTATTGTAATCATTTGAATACATGTAGACACAGCTACACCTAATTCATAGAGATAATATCAACTATTGACTCCCATTACACCAATCTGCCTTCCACAACAAGCACGCTTAGCAGAAAATTACTTAAATGAAGGATCTCCAGATTACAACTTTTTTGTCTTTCATTGTGTTTTATTTGTCTGTTTAAGAATTGAAACTATTTATAGTTGATGCCAATCTATGGGAAAACAGTGATATTACTTAAGCAACCTTTTTGGGACATGATGAACCACATAACATGAAATTAAACTAATCAAATCCCTCTTTTCTATAAGAAAAAAAATGATGACACGGACCTTCCTTCACAGAACTGCTATACTGACAGTACATTTACCACCGGTGAGTGTGTGTGTGAGAGAGAGGAGGAGGTACAAATTAAAAGATTTATAGTTCAGTGAGTTTAAACATGCCTCAAATAACTCAGTTAAAGGATCTTTCTTTGAATATTGTTCTCTTCTTCTTTGTCTTGAATTCCCTTGAAAGTTGTCCGACTCTTGAATCTCATAACAAGTTTTCTCCAACACATCTTCTAGATAGAAATCTGATACAGGGAAAGTTAATCCCTGCCAATACATCACAACAAATGAATTAATAATAGGCATGTTCAAACATGATTGAACACCCTAAGAGATATGTGTTCCACTACTATAGAGTAAAGATTACAATAACAAAAATACCGGGATATGAATAGTTGGGGCATTTGTGAAGTATTTAGAGAACAAGTCAGCATTAATGGTAGCACTCATTAGAATTAGACGCATATCTGGACGCCGAGGAAGAAGGTCGCGCAAGATAATCAACAGGAAGTCCTCATTCATTCCTCTTTCATGAATTTCATCCACTACCAAATGGCTCACACCAGTTAAATCTGGATCCTGAACCTGTAGTTAGTGGGTAAGTATAGATACAGAAGCTGGGGCATAAAATTCCTATTAAATTTTTTATTAATGCCTAGCCATAACAAATTAGAAATGCACAGTATCATCAATTACCAGCTTCCGGAGTAACACACCAGTGGTGCAAAAAAGGAGCCGGGTTTGAGCAGACCGTAATGCTTCCAGGCGAATCTGATAACCGATAGTTTCACCAAGGCTCTCTCCCCTTTCAGATGATATTCGTGCAGCAACAGATATGGCAGATATACGACGGGGTTGTGTGCATACTATGTTGCAATGAGCACCACGTAGAGATGATATTTCCTCCTCTAATATATACTGAGGAAGCTGTGTTGTTTTACCACAACCTGTCTCCCCTGAAATTACCAGTACCTGCCAATGCCACACATAAACAAAGAAAATAAGATAGGAATTTAGCACTAAAAGCAACAATGAATTTAGTCAGAAAGAAGATATAATGATAATCATTTATGACACATTCATCAGGTAAAACTTTTCCAAAAATGTCTGTGAGAGAGAGAGCAGATGAACCACAAAACAGAGGAAATTCAACAAACTCTGATTGGATGATAAATAGTTAATCCCCGAAATGGTCAGTGAAAAGAAACACTATGCCATTTTGTTAGCTTCCATTCAGAGCAAAGCTTTTTTTAAGCATAATTTAAATATTATATTAAGCCCGCAAGTGTGATAACCATATGCCAAACTTCAGGCACAACCAGAAGGGATTACAGAAGGCACATCCCTTTGCCATGATCAATTTAGGAATATTGACTTTCAACACAGCAGCACATCATGCCAAAGCATGGCCCTACATCATTGTGTTCTGATACATAACTAATATAAGCTGAAGGCTGAACTCAGAGCATTTGGTGGCTATAATCAAGTTGCTTTTGATTACTTCACCAGATAATGGCCTTAGTTAAATTGAAAATAAATGAATGTTCTGAGCTTTTCTGTAAATACTAACTCCTGAGGAAAACACACTGTTTTTCACATACATGGATGTTCCGAGGTTAGTTGTAAATACTACCTCTGAGAAAAACACATTCCACATGCATGTGATGCATCAGAGAGAGAGATTGCCAATATGAAGTAAGTAAAAGAAAAATGCACCTGATTTTCTGCAACTGCTTTCAGGAATTCAGTTTTCATTTTGAATGCAGGAAGCTTTTCTCTGAAAGACTGCATTTCCTTCACACTTCTACTAGCCTGAAAGTGTGAAACCAATAGCATAAAAAACCTTTAAAACTCAGCATAGCCACTTATAAACTACTTTGAATAATCAAGAGTGTAATGCCTTTGATTAGTAAAGTATATGAAAAGTTATAGCATCCTCACACAAAAAGCCCAATGTGTTCACCTTTAATTTATCCTGCTTCTGCTTTAGTTCAATACTCTGTTTCTCCTTAGCAGCATCTGTTTCCAACATGGAAGCAGGTTTCACAATTTTACCACCAAGAGATGCCTGTTTGCCTCCTTGAGACGAAGTTGCATCAGACTCATTTCCAGCCGCTGCTTTTTGTGAGCTATTCAGAAGATTTCCAACTCTCCTCTCAATTTCTGTAGGCATTTGGATCTGCAGAAAGAATAAAAAATAAGAACTGGTTACCTGAAAAGACATTTGAGTTTTATAAACTTCAATGCTTTTACCTCTTTCTGTGTGGATCCATGGTGCTCATCAAGATCAGCTCGATAATTTGGTAGTGGAACTTTGCTAATCACAAGGGTTTTGCCTTTATTGTATGCATGGCTTCCTTTCCACAAGTACAAAATGAAGATATCGTAAGGTGAAGACACATGATAAAAAGCTAAGAATCTTTTTTAGTCGGAGAAGATTTTTCAAGAGCACAAAAGCATGTAGGAAATTCAGCTACTTTTCCAATTTTCCAAAAATTTAAAAATATCCTTATGTAGTCTCACTAATCTCCAAATTTTCTTTTTTTGACTTCAGAAAAGGCAGTATCTCAACTTCTCCAATTACCAGCTACTATATTATAATCAAAATATACTTAGCAAACATTTTCTCCAATATTATTTTCAAACACAGAAAAAAGCTATTCCAGTTTTAAATACTGCACATGTTTTCAAGAAGAAATGAAATAAAATGGGGATACAAAATGTTGAGGGGAAAACCCTCTTTTTCCAGACATAAACACACCCTATGCACCTACAAACAAAAAGATATTCTACCAGCAGTCCAGGAGTCCTAATGTCCTCCAAGAACTTCGTGTGAATACATGTAACCAAACTTGAATATCTGACTATATTCCTTCCCAATGTAATTAACCTAACCATTTCTCAAGCATTTCAATATTAAATTCCTACCAAATCTTGCTATTTACTTTATGTAGTTCACTTCTTGCAAATAGATATCAATACACTATAAAAATTAGGAAGTTGAGCATACTTACAAGTAAAGCCCCAATTCGCAAGCCATGTCATCTAGCTTTTGCTGATCATCGCGGCTAAAACTACGCTTCGTTATTATTTCTTGCTCCCCTCCAAGCTTTATTTGCTCCATTTTACTCCACCATTCATCTTCATCAAGAACCTCCATCTTCACCACCACAATGAAAAAGAATGCATTTTAAAAAATAAAACTAGCAGAAAAAATTTAGTTAATGAAAACCGAATTTTTAATGAGTCTAAAAACCCTAAAACCAACTAGATAATTATTAACAGCACATGAGTACAAATTGAAATTAATTTAGAAAACAATACCTCACTCTGTTTTTGTCTCAATCGTTCCGCTCTCCAAACAGGATCCCACCACCGCTGCTCACCACGTCCTCCCCCTCCTCCACCTCGTCCTCGTCCTCTATCACCACCGCGACCGGGAGCGCCTCCGCCTCCGCGACGGCCGCCTTGGAAGTTAGGACGGCGTGACATGGCGCGAGTTGAGATGTCTCGATGAATGTACGAGAGAGTTGTTGAAGATAACGCGGGCGCTGCTAGTGAGAGATGTTTGAAAAAGAAAGAGGGAGCACCGAGTGAGCGACGAGTTAGATGCATTAGTCAAATTATGTATTTATAATGGGAGTGAAACTGGAGGTTGTTACACTGCAGCCCACCGGGGAAGTGAGTCTGTGGGGCTTTGCTTATGACTTTCAAAGTTTGCGAGTGCGATAAACATTCTTTTTTTCTTCGTTTTTTTCCCATCTTTTTATTATAAAATATACTAAAAGACATAGTGTTTCAGTATTTCTTTACCCAAATATCAACAGTGAATAATAGCGAATTATCCCTGTTAATATTTTGGATAACCTTTTTAGAATTTTTGTACCCAAATAGTAACAGTGAATAATATGAATCCCTAAAAATAAGATTTTGATATTTTTTGAATATTAGCCAATATCCTTTAGATTTTACAAACATGTTGTAAAATCTAAAAATGTGAGAAAACAAATTTTTTTGCTTACGAAATCCATGCTAAAACACATTTTTTTCTTTAAACTCTGAATATTTTTTTATAGGAATTTTCAAGATATATTATCGTACTGGTCGTATGCACGAAAACAACACATTTTATGCTTTTTTAATGCAATTTTTGTTTTTTTTTAAAGAAAATAATAATAAAAAATCGGGTTGGATCTAGTCTAGCTAAGTGGGTCGGCCCAACTTTGCTGGGTTGGACTAGATCCGACCAGGCTATTTAGGCTGGGCTGAGAGCAGTCTAGCCCAACCAGAACAAAAAATATTCACTCTGCACACTGTTCACGTATTACGTGAACAGTAGCAAGGTGGTCGGTCAACCACGACGAGAGGCTTACCTGTAAATGTTACTGGGTAAAGAAGGTTGAGGTAGTTCTCCCTATCGTGGTGGCGTCGAAAATGATAGTCTGTGGTGACCGGGAGGAGCGTCGAGAGGTTTTGGTTCGTTGTTGCTACTTTGCTATCGCTGGATCCGGAGAAGAAAGCTAAGCTTGCTATTAGGGAGCTGTTGGCGTGGTGTTCACGACGAGTTTGCTGGACGAGAGAGAGAGGATGGTGAATGGTTGGCTACTGCTTAAGGAGAGAGAGAGGACCATCATTGCAAGGAGGGAGAGAGAGCTTCCTACTGCGTCTGCAATGGAGGCTGGTTGTCGTTGTTGTTAGCTGCTGTCGTGGGTGCCGAGGGATTGAGCTGCTGGAGCTACTGAGGGAGCGATAGGTTGTTGTTGCCGAGGTTGGTGGCTGTACTGGTGGAGGAGAGAGAGAGTTTGTCGAGGCTGCCAAAGAGAGAGAGAGGTGCTGACGGTGAGTCGGGGGAGGGGAACTGTTACTAGAGGTTTTTTGTCTATTTTTTATGGCTTTGTAAATCAATCTTCTCCCTCTCATCCTTGTCTGTTATCATCTATGTTTTTTCTCTCTAAATTTTACTCCCCTTTTATTCTTCTCCTCCTTCTCTACATGGCCTCTCGTATTTATAGGCACAGGAGGTAACTGTTGCTTGCAACGGTGGGTTACCTCCTGCGGTAGCATGCCTGAAAGTGTGGCTATCGGCGGCGACGTGCAGGTGGGCTGTCAACAACGGCATGCCTGCAATGGTGGCTTGTCGGGAGGCAATGCAGGTGATGGCATGCGTTGTCTGTTGTTTTGGGAGGTGTAAGTGTAGTTTGGTCTCTCAATTTGTAATTGTTCTAATTGCACCCTAATTGGATTTAAACTTATGATTTTGTGCAATTATACCCCGTCAAAATTTCAATACCAGCCTTAATGTCACGACTCGATTCCCAGATCCGTGACCAGCACATAGGCATGGTCCCCCTCCAAGGTTACACACCTATGCGAACCCAAACTTATCATTCAATTTCAAAGTTCAACGCAACGGAAATAACAAAGTAAACTTTATAACATAATTCGATTGTCTTCATACAAGAGTTGATTACATACTGTTATAATTGTGGAGCACTAACTAGACATATGAACAAAAGTATCAATTACAACCAAAATAGTAGGTTCTAAGAGTACGACAAAAATAACCTCCTAGCAAGCTACGAGCCTGAAAATAATAAATAATGAGAGGGTGAGTTTAACAACTCGGTGAGTAGATAACATCTAATATACACATACGAGATAATACAACAAAGAGAAGTATATTATCAAATCGGCTCGAAGTTCTTACAAGGAGTTTCTCAAATAGGTTATAACAAGAATTTTAATAGGTACAGCTTGTCAGAAAATCAAAATACAATGAGCATGAGGCTCCGTACTGTGGGATGATCAGTCCACACAGGTTGGTGACTCCCCCGACCAACTAAGGGTTTCAGATAGGATGTGCACAAAGGCTAACACTAACCTGTTAGCATGGGTATTTTGGCATACCATAGGTATATCTTATAATCAAACAAACATATTCATATCTCAAGGCTCAACTCATGGTATCAATCAAATGAGGAGTTATCAATTCACAAACAAATATAGGCTCATATCAAGAATGTATATTCAACAATTGATTATGCTTTATCGTATCAAGAATAGTAATCAAGGTATATATATTATCAAAAAGCATAATCCAATTCATACTAGCAAATTCAAATATTTATACTATTTCTCATGCATATTAAATACTATCCACTCACCTGACTTAAAAGCAAACAAGGTTCAGAAGCAAAATGTTGATGAAATCTTACTGATGTCCCGCAGGTTGAATTTCAGGATTATCTGAATATATAAAACAAGATATACTTAAAATGACTCAAAAGAAGTAAAATACCTTTAATAACATATCTAAGAGTTCAACTCATAATCCTATGTGTTTTTGAATCAAACTATCTATTTTTCGCAAAAACCTAAAACAAAGGTTTCTTTCGAAATCTAATTCCAAATACATAACTCATAAAATTGATAATAATTCATCAAATAAGCTTCAATTATCCATCAAACCAATATGAAATACTTATATTTCATCTAAGGACCATTCTGGAATTTTCTTATATTTTTAGGGTCAAATTGTAATTTTATCAAATTGAATGACTAAATTGAACACTTCATAATTTCATAGCTATACTAAAATCTTGTCCATAATTAATCCTCAATTCTGTCCAGAATCTCAAATTTCACTCCAGGGACCAAACTGAATTTTTTCCAAAGTTCAGGGACTAAATTATAATTTCCAAAGTTAGGGGACTAAACTGAAATTTTCACCAAAAGGACCAAAATGAATTTTCATCATCTTCAACCTCAACCCAGAATTCCAGCAAGGGATTTTCAAAATTTCTCAATATTATTTCATCATTTTTCTCAATATTTTCTTAAACCAAACATCTCAAAACTTCAAAATCATCTACAATCAAACTAATTAAACTATTACCCAACACATTTAACTTAACATCTCTCTTAATTCATCAATCAAACCCAAATAAAATTCTCAAACCCTAACAATCAATACAGGCAAAAATCATAACTAATAACCATATTTATACATATTAAAACATACACATTACCTTAACAACTATTTCTCCTTCTTCTTTTCTCCTCCTCTTCTCTTTCCCTCTTTTCTCTTCTTCTTCTTCTTCTTTCTTTCTTTCTCTCTTCCCGATTCTCTCTCTCAAATTTTCAGATTACTTCTCTTTTTCTTTTCTTTTCTTTTCTTTTCTATTTATATTTACTAGCTTGTACAATTACTACAACACCCCTAACCTAATTCTAAGCCACTAAGGGCATTCATGTATTTTCCTTTTTAAAAATTTCAAAACACTACAATCTCCCCACCTTATAAAAGTTTCGTCCTCGAAACTAAATAAAGGTTTGAATACGTACCGAGATTATCAAAAAGATGAGGGTATTCCTCACGCATCTTATCCTCGAGTTCCCATGTTGCTTCTTCAATTGAATGACCTTTTCACTTCACCTTCACCGAAGCTATATCCTTCGACCTAAGCTTTCTCACTTGTCGGTCCACTATAGTTTCTGGTTGCACCTCATAAGTCACGTCATCTCTTAACTCAACTGGATGCACTTCTAACACATAAGATGGATCCGACATATACTTCTGTAGCATAGAAACATGAAATACAGGATGTATAGCCAACAAATTTGGCAGTAAAGCCAACCTATAAGCAACTGCTCCAATTCTCTCCAAAATCTCATACGGCCCAATAAATCGAGGACTTAGCTTGCCTTTCTTTCCAAACCTGAATACTCTTTTAGTCGATGAGACCTTTAAGAACACACAATCACCCACTGAAAACTCTAAGTCACACCTCCTTTTATCCGCGTAACTTTTTTGCCTACTTTGAGCTGTCTGAAGCCTCTTTCTGATTACCTCTATCTTCTCTGAGGTAATTTGAATCAACTCAGGTCCCATTAGCCTTTTCTCACCAACCTCAAACCAACAAACTGGTGATCTACATTTTCGTCCGTACAAAGCCTCATAAGGTGCCATCTCTATGGTAGCCTGATAACTGTTGCTGTAAGCATATTCCACTAATGATAGGAACTTACTCCAACCAACCCTAAAATCCATAACACAGGCTCTCAACATATCCTCCAATATCTGAATAGTCCTTTCAGACTGACCACCAGTCTAAGGGTGAAAAGTTGTGCTCAACTGCACTTTAGTACTCATCGCTTCCTAAAACTTCACCCAAAATCGCGATGTGAATTGTGGACCTCTATCTAAAATTATCGAGATTGGCACTCCATGCAATCGTACAATCTCACTAATAAACAATTTTGTCAACTTCGCATACCCATAAGTAATCCTAATTGGTAGGAAATGGGCTGATTTTGTCAATCTATCAACAATCACCCATATGGAATCATAACCCTCCTGATTCCTAGGCAACCCAGTCACAAAGTCCATTGTGATCCTTTCCCACTTCCATTCTGGTATCAACAATGGTTGCAACAATCCAAGAGGTCTTTGATGTTCACCTTGTACCCTTTGACAGGTCAAACACCTAGAAACAAAGTCTGTTACATCAGCCTTCATTTTATTCCACCAATAGCACACCTTAAGATCTTTATACATCTTGGTGGAACCCATATGCACTGTATAGACTGTCTGATGTGCCTCTATCATTAGTTCTCTCTTCAGATCATCAACATCAGGTGCACAAAGTCTATCCCCAAATCTCAACACATCATCATCACCAATCACAAAACCTGAAGTTTTTCCCTGCTCAACCTCACTTCTAATCCTGAATAGTGAATCATCTTTCTTCTGAGCTGCTTTTATCCTCTCAAACAGGTCTGATTTAACTTGAAAGTGAGCAATCATTTCTCTACCATTGTTAAGGTTAAATTTAACTCCTTCATCCACTAATCCATGCAACTCCCTAATCAAAGGCCTTCGTACCTCTTGAATATGAGCTAGGCTCCCTGATGATTGTCTACTTAAAACATCGGCAACTACATTTGCTGCCTGGGTGATACTGTATAGTACAATCATAATCTTTCAACAGTTTCATCCATCTCCTTTGCCTCATATTCAGATCTCTCTGCTGAAAGATGTACTTCAAACTTTTATGATCTGTAAAGATTTCGCAAGTTTCTCCATATAGGTAATGCCTCCAAATCTTCAAAGCAAAAACTACAGCACCCATCTCTAAATCATGTGTAGGGTAGTTTTGTTCATGCTTCTTCAACTATCGCGAAGCATAGGCAATAACCTTGCCATTTTGCATTAAAACACATCCTAACCCTACTCTCGAGGCATCACAATAAACTGTGTAACCACCAGAACCCGAGGGTACTGCTAGAACATGAGTTATAGTCAATCTCTGCTTCAATTCTAAGAAGCTTTTCT
>CM055342.1:26919638-27027924 GCA_029228605.1 Salix koriyanagi
AGAAAAAGTTCTTCACAAATCTGCCCCCTAATAATCATTGCTGCTAGGAGGGGTTTTACAGGAATTTCACATTTTTGGAAAATGACTAAGTACTAATCTGCCCCCTAATAAGACAAAAAACAATTCTGGCGGAAGGAGTGCCACGAGAATTTCCCATTTTTTGAAAATGTCTAAATACTAACTTGCCCCTAATAAGACAAAATCGAAGATTTGGCTGTAGGGGTGTTTCGGTAATTGATCATATTTTTTTTATTTGTCGAATACTATGCATGCGTGTGCCACGCGCGACCGACAATATTCGGCCTCACGCCCGCTTCGGGCGGCGTGTGCGGTGGTGTCCTGTGTCTGAAAATGCCCACCCAACGTCTCACTATATGCGTCGCTGTGTCCTCTTTCTCATGGTGTAGCGCGCCGTGTCCCACGGTGGCTGGTTGAAAGTTGTTTTTTCTTTTTCTCTCTCCTGCATGCTAAGGTACAAGGCAGAGCCCCAGTTTTATGGTGTCCTGATTTCTGTTATATAATTTTTGATTTATTTCAATGGGGTCCTTCGATTGAAATTGATTATATATTTGGGTTTCAATTCGGTTCTCATTCTTTTAATTTCCGGATTGATTTTAAATCCCTTAATATAATTAGTATAGAGGTTTCGATTTTTTCAATTTTGTCCTTTGATTAAAATTGATAATATATTTGATTTTTATTATGGCCCTTATACTTTTAATTTTGATTTTAATTCCTTTATTTTTTTATATTTTTGAAATAGTCTCTATTTTGTCCATGTTTATATATGTTTGTTCTTAGCTTTAATTTTTATTATTTTATTTATTTATTGAGGTAATATTGTTTTGAAAGATTTAGTTCTTAAATTTTAGTTTGTGTTTGTGATAATTTGAAAATTGATATTTCTGCTATTTTTTCTCTTTTGTTCTTTTTTTTAGTTTTTATTTTATTTTCAAGTCAAGTGATATTTTCCCGGGTAATTTTATTTTTATTTTTTTTTATCATTTTTTTTTGTCTTTTGTTAAAGTTTTTAGGATTTTTTTAGTCTTTGATTTAATTTTGTTTTTTTCATTAATAATAATAATAATAATAATAATAATAATAATTTATTTTTTGTTCTTACTTACTCTTTTGTTAATTTTTTTGAGATTTTTTTCTCATGATAATTTAATAATTTTTATTGTTTTGCTAATAATAATTGTGATAATTTTAAATGTTAAGACTTCGATGTTGCTGTTATTATGATAGAGTGTGTTGATCTATTTTATTTTATATATATATATATATATATATTATATTTTTAATTAGCAAATCTTTTTAATTAGTTTAATTTTAATAATTATAAAAAATTATTATATTGCGGGCAATTTATCTAGTTGCAACTGTATTATGTTTCATTTACCCAAGGAAAGAAAATACCATGGCACCCTACCCTAAGTGAAAAAGAGAAAGCGAGAACCGCGAATCCAAATAAGTCGATGCACAGTCCGTGGATCGTCAAGCCAAAAGTCCAGTCCATTATTATACAAAACGGGCCACAGTCACTCTCCTTACGCTAACCAGCTCCCTCCCTCTCCACGAGCACCAGACGCAGAGAAAAGAATTAAGAGATCTGATCGAAAGAAAATCTGAGTCAACTCAGCGAGGGAGCCACTCAGTAATTTAGACGGCATGGATCCGGTGAAGACTCCACTTGGTAAAATGCTATTGGAGGAGATCACTCCGGTGGTCATGGTCCTCCGTACACCCCTGGTAGAAGAATCTTGCCTCAAAAACAGCCTCTCCTTCATCGAAATGCTTAGTCCCTTTTGCGACTTCAATAACATCGACGGTTGGCTCTCTCCCTCTCCTCTATCGATTTCATGCTACAATTTTGTAAGCTAATTGAGAGTAAAAGTTGAGATTTTTCCTGTGGTTTTGTCAAATGCAGTGCCTGTACGGACTTCGAGTGATCAACCTTACAGGCTACAGAAGTTCAAATTGAGATTATTTTATGAGTCTGATATTAAGCAGCCGAATATCATGGTAATCGTTTTGTTTGGCAGTTAAAACAAATTAAATTTTAGATTAGGTCATGTTTTATTCTCCATGAAACTACACTGAATTTTTGGCATTTTGATTATGTTCTTGTTGAACTAGGTAGCGAAGGAGCGATTGAAGCAGGTTATTACTGAGGCAGGAGAGAAGGATACATCGGATTTGTCCACTGATCCTCCAGATATAAGCAATGTACTTGAAAGTAAGTTCACTGTATGAGTATGTAAATTTGTCAATACATAGCTATTTTATCAATTGTGTAAGATTTCATTTAACTTTTTGTTTCTTTTCTAATCTATTTGAATTGTTTTCTGCAGAGGTGAATTTGTTTATCGACTTTGATGCTAATTTATATTCTATTTTTCTGCTCCCTTGCATCTGCTTATTTTTTTTTAGTTTAGATGCTTTTACCTAATGGAATTTATTTTAAGATTTTAACTTATCGAATCATTCTGGTGCATTTGAACTGTGATTTTTGCAGGCTCCAAATCTGAAATTTCACCATCTTGGTTTGAAATTTTCAATAAAGAGCTTGTACGAACCGTCTCATTTTCCGAGCACGAGGCTTTTGACCACCCTGTGGCATGTAAGCTTTGAAAATTGATAGGAATAGGGACATCCAATTGTTAATTATCCCCCCCACCCCCACCCCCTTTTTTTCTTTGGGCTACATATTCAAGGTTTTGGTTAATATAATCATAAAACAATTTCGGGTTTCGATCCTGGATTTATTTCTAATTTATTATGTAGGTGTCTCGGTTGTTTCTTCAAAGGATGAACAGCCGATCAACAAATTTGTGGACCTTTTCAACACTAACAAGTTGCCTTCTCTTCTCAATGATGGTGCAATGGATCCAAAGATTTTGAAACATTATGTATTGGTTCATGATAATAAAGATGGTCCCTCAGAGAAGTATGGTTGTCTTTCCTTTCTTTTTATGTTAGAAGGTATTATCCAAGTATACAATATAAGAACAATAGATAGAGGCAAGTGTTTGGCTCTATAATTACACCTTTATGGTTATTATTCCAAGTCAATGCCTCGTCCTCTTTATGACTCAGTTCTTTTAATAGAGTCTTCCCTTTCAATCCATCTTTTGCTAAAAAGCATATTTCCAGGGGCCAAACTTTATATTTGTTACTTGTAATATCAATTTGTTAATCTGGTATTGTATCCTACATTTTGTTCCTTTAAATAACATTTTTACTTCATTCCACACTGCTATTTTTTTTTCTTCTCTCTTTTAGGCAAGTCTATACAACTCTGAATGTTTTGTGATGGGTTTAAAATTTTATTTGTTTGATTTCAGGGCAACTAAAATACTAACAGAGATGAAAAATACGTTTGGTTTTAATGGCTGTCATTTACTATGCATTAATTCTTCTCAAGATGAGCAGATAGAACATCAAGATAATCCTTGGGCTCCTTACGTAAGTTACTTTCTAGTATTATATATATTCTTTTCATGCTTTGAAATATTTTACCATCTCTGGCTTGAGTTATTGGACACAATGATCAAAAGGTGGTGGCCTTATCTTCTTTTGTGACATTGGCAGAAATTTGATTCTTCACCTAGTCAGCATCTTGGTCGTTACCTTAACATCGATGATTTTAATGAGGTAAATTGCTTTATCACTGTTAGCATATGGTGTAAACAATATATTATATTTTGTTTCCTTCTCTTTTATTTTGTGGTTAATTATTGTGTAGCTTTTAACAAATATACCCTACAAATTGGCAACAGATAAAGGATTTAATACAAGAATTATCGTCTAAACACATCATTCCTTACATGGAGCAGAAAGTCCGTGTGCTCAATCAGCAGGTAGGGAATCTTCAGCATTCCTTTGGACTTTGTGTTTTTCATGAGGGGGCATGTTTGCTTTCACATGCACTACTTTGAAATGTAAGCTATTAATGCTATTTTTTTATTGTCTCTTTCTTTCTCAAATCATAATTTATCATGGCTAGGTTTCTGCTACAAGGAAAGGCTTTAGAAACCAAATTAAAAACTTATGGTGGAGAAAAGGGAAAGAAGACACACCAGATTCCTCCAATGGATCTATGTATGTTTAAAAAATGCCTTCTTTTTTTAATGTCAAAGCCTGCTTCATATTTTATGCTAAATTTCCCTAATATAGGTTTCTTCATTCCTTGTTGAAGGTATACCTATAGCTCTGTCGAGTCTCAGATCAGAGTTTTGGGTGACTATGCATTCATGTTAGGAGATTATGAACTGGCATTATCAAACTATCGCCTTGTTTCCACAGATTATAAGATTGATAAAGCTTGGAAGTGCTATGCTGGTGTGCAGGTATCTTCAACTTTTGTTTCTATAATGATTTGCTGTTTGCTGCTCCTGATGACCATTTTCTAGGCTATAGTAATACTATGTGATTTCATATGGTGGATTTGGGATATTAGTGTGAATATTGTTGGAAAAATGTGGAATGGTTTACTTATATTTATGCCATTTTTTGTTCCTTGCTCTAGCTTTTTTGTTGTTTTAGGGGTCTTATTCTGTGTGATAACTGGTGAATGTAATAAACAAACTTTTCTGTATCAGAAGTTTTGAGTGCAAAACCATATTTTTGAAGCGTCTTTAGCTCTTGTAACTTTTATATGGCATTTGTATCATATATGTTTTGGGAAATGCTTGGATAGTCTGTCATGCTTGGAAAATTCTGTGTTTCTTTGCCTTTATGCCAGAAGTTCCTCTATTTGCTTCTTGATATTTCTTCAAACTATATTATCTCAACTTGTGAATCATCTCCATTAGTGACATTCTTCATTTGTCTCATTGGTTCCATGCAGGAAATGATGGGGCTTACATACTTTATGTTGGATCAATCAAGAAAAGAAGCAGAATATTGCATGGAAAATGCTTTTAACACTTATTTAGTATGTGTTTTTTTTCTTGCTTCATCCTTGATCTTACAATACGAGGAAGAAAGCTATTTCATCATTGTGGATAAATCCTCTTTGTTACATTTTGCTCTATTTAAAATAATACACAGGCAACTCATTTATAGGCCTTGTAATCTAGCAGAGAAAGGGTGTTTAGCTTTACTAACTTAGCTTTATATGACCACTGGCCTAACACAATGGAGCTGGTTATTTACACATGATGCTACTAATCTGGCAACTTATTCCGGTCAAGTGAATCAAACAACAAATGCCACTTAGTTATGTGCTCTTTCAACTTTGTCTAAGTATATCAAATTTGGTTTACTACAGAAACTTGGGTCTTCTGGTCGACAAAATGCTACACGCTGTGGTCTTTGGTGGATAGAAATGTTGAAGACAAAAGATCAATTTAAAGAGGCTGCCTCTGTTTACTTCCGCATTTGCAGTGAGGTACTGCCCACTGTTTATGAAATAAAAAATGAATGAGGGTGGGTTTATTTTTTACTGAGACTTTCTTTTTGCAGGAACTGTTACATTCAGCTGTTATGCTTGAGCAAGCATCTTATTGCTACTTGTTGTCCCAACCACCTATGTTGCACAAGTATGGGTTTCATCTTGTTCTTTCTGGTGATCGGTATAAAAAATGTGACCAGGTACTTATTTTATTTATGCACAAATGTGATTATAACAAATTGCATGATGCGGCTTTTGAAGATATTTTCCGCTTCCTCTTATAGATTAAACATGCAATTCGTACATATAGAAACGCTGTCTCAGTATATAAAGGAACCCCATGGAGCTACATCAAAGATCATGTTCATTTCCATATTGGCCAGTAAGTTATTTCAAATTGATCCAACTGAAGCTTAACATGCTGGGCCTGCAGAATTTGCAAAGCACAATTTTTTAACAGAGCTTATTTAACATAGGTGTTATGGTTTTCTTGGGATGTATGATGTTGGTGTCACACACATGTTGGAAGTCCTGGCCTGTAGCCATCAGTCCAAGGCAACACAGGAGTTATTCCTCAGGGACTTTCTTCAAATTGTTCAGGTGACTGCTATTTCTAAATAGTACTCTAACCCTAATTTGATATAGGTGGTATTTATTTTCCCATTTCTTTGAGTTTGACAATTCATCTTGAATGATGTAGAAAGCAGGGAAAACATTTGAGGTATTAAGACTCCAGTTGCCTGTTATCAACATCTCATCACTTAAGATTGATTTTGAAGACCATCGAACCTATGCATCGCCTGGATCAGTATGTTATTCTACTACTATGTAATCTATAAATGTCAACCTTTCCTTGATAGCTTTTTAAGATGCCTCTCCTGCTCTCCCCTTTGTTTTATTGATCATTAAATTTGGTTGGTTGTATACATACATGAGCCCTAGCATGTGCTATATTCATACACTGAACACATTCGTGCACAGATCCACTCTCTCTCTGTCTCTCTGACTCTCTGTATGACATTGAAAAATGATGCTATTAAGGTATTAGGAGGGGATTCCATGAATCTTTGATTCTGTGCATAATGTATCTTAATCCTGATATGCACATGACCTTATGGTTTTATCACTAAACCTATTGGATTTATGAAGTTGGTTAAGAAATACCTTGAAGTCAAGTTTGTTGGTGCTGTAAGCATGGCCACAAGTACTAATTAAAATTTCACTTGGAATGCGCACAGCATCTTTTAACATGTCAAATATCTTGTATTGTTATTGTCTATACTTTATAGGTTTTCCTAACCTAAATCAAGTGTGTTGGTGGTGTAAACATCACAAATATCCTAATTAACACTGCTCATTGAAGATATTAAAATCTTGTATTGCTGCTATCAATATTTTTATGATTATGATTATGATTGTCATAATTATAGTTTTATTGACTCTTCAATTGGAAGACTCTCTGAATTCTGAAAGTGGTTTAGATGATCAAATTATAGCTGTGGCTACCTTTCCTTTTTAACATACCAGACCAGTGTTAAAGAAAGTGTCATAGTTGTAGTTTTATTGACTCTTCAATCGGAAGACTCTGAATTCTGAAAGTGGTTTAGATGATTAATTATAGCTGATGCTACCTTTCCTTTTTAACATACCAGACCAATGTTAAAGAAAGTGTCTGGTGTTCATTGGAGGAAGAGATGATCCCGTCATTGCCTACTGCCAGGACTAACTGGCTGGAACTACAATCAAAGCTTTTACCGAAATATAAAGAATCAAACATCTGCGTGGCTGGAGGTATGAAGGTGATATTGTTCAATGGAAAACTATGTAAATCTTCTTTAATATATAAAATACACTTTTCTATTTTTTAGGGATGAGATTTTTTGCTCTTGCTTAATATTTGCCTATGTTCACCTCAGGTTTATTCCTGCTAGGCACAGCAGCAAAACCGAACATTTCTTAGTTTCTATGCATAGTATTATTTGGAGGTTTTCTTTTAATACGGGTCATTAAGAACAGACAGTTTGTGAAACTCTCTATCACTGACACTTCATGTAGTGTTTGGATTTGAATTTTGTTATAGAGAGTTTTGTTGGGAATAATACTTGCAGTGCATGAAGAGTGCACAGTTTGTTAAATTCTGACTGACACTTCATGCGGTGTTTGGATTTGAATTTTGTTATATAAAGCTTTGTTTTGTAGGGAGTAACACTTGCAGTGCATGAAGAATATTTTGTGACTGCATGTTAGTTTTGGACTTGAATTTTGATGAAGACTCAGATTCATAAAGCACACAAGTTATTTAAGAGCTTTGTTCTGTCGCCAATACATGAAAAATATGTCGAGTCCATGTCTAGTTTTGTTTGTTAGTGAGAGCAGGAAATATTGGAAAAAAATGGTTTTGATGGCTATTTATCATGTAAGATTGTTAATCAGTACCAGGCGCACAAAAAAAGAAGGGACCAAGGGGCCTCATCCTGTTTTATTCCCTATAATGGTATAACATTCTTTGATATTGTGACTGCAGAAGCAATAAAGATCGCTATTGAATTTAAGAACCCCCTGGAAATCCCTATCTCAATCTCTAGTGTTTCTTTGATATGTGAGCTTTCTGCAACATCAGATGAAACGAATTCTGGTGAGTTACAAGCAGTTCATCTCTAAATTTTCTTTCCTTCTCTTTCTTATTTTGTCAATTTGAATGAGGGTAAATTCATAGGAAAAAGAAAACAGGTTATCACAATTTTAATGTTGACGCAGATGTAAGTTGCTCAACTTCTGGAATCGGGAACAATGAAGAACATAAAAACTTGAGGTATTTGTGCAAACCTTTTCACAATCTTTTTCCTAAATTTTGTTTGTTTCCAAGCCATTTTCCTTCTATGGTGCTCCTGGATTCAGTATCATTCTTACAACTGCTAATCTAGTTTTCCTGGCTCACTGCAGAGAGATAATATCAGACACTTCCTCATTTTCCTTGTCCGAGGTCAACATCTCTCTTGGAGGGGGTGAAGCCTATTTGGTGAGTGCTTTCTTTGAACTGTTGAATGAATTTGCAGTGACTCGACACATTTGAAATCCTCTGAGCTTCATAGAGTCAGGGTGTGGGTTATCCCTATTTTCTGGTGCATATGGATGAGAGAATTAAGTGCATCACTATATGTACAGTACCTTTGTGCAATATTTCATTGCATGAATTTTGTAAGTGGTATTGTTGCCGGTCAATCAAATATTATTGTGTGTTGCTCAATTTAAAAATTCATGAAGAAATCAAGTTAACAAATGTATTATAATGATGATATCCAAATAATAATTTTGTTTTGGAAAATATATTTGTCAAAAATGACCATTTGTGTAAGAAGGTATAGGAACTAGTAATGACGTTGAGGCATGCAAGAACAGTCACTACTTTTCAGTTTTCTTATAGATTCATATCTTTTCTTCAAATACTCATGACACATCTATATGGTTTTAAAATGAATTCCAATTAAATATTCTCCCTTCTATTCGATGCAATTGTTGATTTACTTGATCTTTCATTTTTTTTTGCAATTGTTTACCTAATAGAAATATAATAATGTTGCAATTCTTTCTTTCTTTCCTTTTCATCTTGATTTTTCAAGAATGAATGATTTTGCAATTCTAGTTATAATATATTGTAATGATTTCCAATTTTGGGAGGAGCTAGTCCTTGATTTTAATTTCTTTGAATGAGAAATTGGATATGATATGGTCCAAAGTTCGATTATAATATTTTTATACATTTTCTATGGTCTTATAATGTACATATCAATGAAAATCTTATGTAAGCAGAAGTTTATCTCAGGTTCTGCCATTAGAGGAAGGCCTGAATCTTTGAATTTGTTCTGTCCGCCACTTCTTCAGCAGTTTGATAATTCAAAACTTTAATATTGCAAACCAAAATGGATTATTTGTCATAGGTAGTCCATTTGGAAAATACTTCAAACCAGAATATAGTATGGAAGATAGTGTAAACCAAAACTCTTTAAAAGTCCAGTTGCTTTCCCTATCTCAATAGTCATAGTTACTGTCTTTAAAAGTCCAGAATCATAGATACTTCTCTTTGATATAGTGTTCTCCTAAGATATTTTGCTCAATAGTCACCGTCATTTTTGGAAGTCATGTTTTGACAATCCTTTTTTTCTTTCAGGTGCAACTAACAGTTACTCCCAAAGCAGAAGGCATTCTAAATATTGTTGGCGTCAGATGGAATTTGTCAGGTTCTGTGGTTGGTTTTTACAGTTTTGGGGCTAATTATGGGAAAAAGAAAATTGCAAAGGGAAGAAGGAAAGCTAAGCAATCACCTGGCAATTGTTTGAAGTTTATTGTGATCAAGGTGCAGACATCCTGCCCCCCCCCTTTTTTTTTTTAGGTTAAGTTGGAATATTAATTTTTGTAAATATTTGTTCTTGTCCAGAGTCTACCCAAGCTTGAGGGCTTCATTCGTGCTCTACCTGAGAAGGCATATGCAGGACATTTACAGCATCTTGTTTTGGAGTTGAGGAACCAATCAGAGTTTTCTGTAAAGGTAAGCTTTTTTCCCATCACTCTAGTGTCCTAATGAATAATGTAACTTGTTTGCTAGTATTGGGTAGCATACTTCTTGTATCTGTGACACCGCCAGCTACTGTATTGCAATCTTGTGATTTGAAAAATTGAATCATGTTGACATTTGAAAGATTGATTTGATGATTTCAGTCTTAATATTATACTCTGTAAAACGTTTTGGACCTACAGCTGTTAGAGGCACAAATTTGATTCGTAAGAGTAACCACTTCATCCAAAAATGTTAAAGGGGAGGACAGTTTCCAAATTTTCCATACCAATACCTCAGTTGATGGTGCCCAAATTGGATAATGCCTTTTTCTTTTCTCAAGTTAATCTTTTAGACTGCCACAATTTTTGTTTTTAAAGTTTCTTAATCTTTTAGACTGCCTCAAATTACCATGGTAACTTTGAGTGAAAGAAAGAACCCAACTTGTCTATATGTCAGGATTTGTTAATTACTCCTGCAAATACAAGCATAGATACTGTCTATTAGTAAGATCCATTAATGAACGAGTGCTTCTAGTGTCTTCTCTGTTTTAACTTTGTTTATAATATTTCTTGGCAGAATTTGAAAATGAAGACCAGCCATCCTAGATTCCTAAATATTGGGAAACAAGAAGATTTGGATTTAGAATTTCCTGCGTGCTTAGAGAAGAAAACAAATGATAGCCCACCTGCTAATCCAAAAATAGCATCTAATGGTGTTTTTCTATTTCCAGAGGTCAGAAGATCACCTTATGCATTGGTTTGTGGCATTTAACATAAAATTGGTATCTTGCTGTTTTTAGTTATATACTTGCTTTTGTCCTGCTATTTCAGGATCTCTCCGTGCAAGGGGAAAATCTACTATTGTGGCCTCTTTGGTTTCGGGCTGCTGTTCCTGGAAACATCTCCTTGCAAGTAGTAATATACTATGAGATGGGAGATCTATCAAGTGGCATGAGATACCGAACTCTACGCATGCATTATAATTTGCAGGTATGTGCTTGAATATTGGAGATTTGTTGTCTTTTCTTCATGCTTCTTACTATTTATAATCCTATTAATAAGATCATACCAAGCTTCCAGAGCTATCAATGCAAAATATTGAATGGGTTTTCTTTCTGATATCAGGATAAATATTGTCATGGATGGACTCGGAATAATTTATACTTGTGCTATATATGCTATTGTCCAGATATTATAATACTGATACTGTTCCTGTTTGTTTTTTCAGCAGTTAAGAACCAACTATCATTAAGTTGGTGATGCATGTGATTTCTCTTTGTTTATCAAATACTTTCTACTCATCTAATGCAATTCATATTTTCCAATAGGTACTACCATCGTTGGATGTGTCATTTAAAATCAGTCCCTATCCATCAAGATTGCAAGAGTTCCTTGTGCACATGGATATTGTCAATAAAACTGATTCAGAGAGCATCCAGGTTAATCAGCTATCAACCATTGGAAGCCACTGGGAAATTTCGCTGCTTCAACCCATTGATGCAATCTTCCCTTCACAATGTTTAATCGCTGGCCAAGCATTTTCATGTTTCTTTGTGCTCAAGGTTGGTACAAGAATCTGCATTTTCAGGTTAAGCATTTTTGAAATTTCCCTTCCCTTGCCTTTCAATCTTTTACCTCTTCCCATCTCGCAGGTTAAATGTTTCTTTCTTCCAATCATCTTCTATTTCCTTGTTTTGCTGTTTAGTGCGAAACTTGATGTGCTTGCTGCTAACTTGTACATGAACAGTATTTCCTATTGTGTTTTGCCAATGCCCTATAAATTCGTTTTCATGGCCCTTTAAATTTCACCTAATTATGTTCTGTATTTTAAGCTGATCAAATAAATTATTCTTTATCTTCAGAGCTGTAGGAAATCATCTAGTACTGAAGAAAGTACCTCATCTCTTTTCCCTCACATTGGAAGCAATGTAAGTTTGGTTCCTGATGGTAGCAAAGGAGCTCCTTTTGATACATCTAACTCACCTTTGGCTGATTTCCACGATTGTGAAAGGTTGCAGCATGGGATTTCTAATCAGGTTGGTAATATCCGAATGACAATCAAATGCGGTGTTTGTTTTTTGTGCCATCAGCATTTTCATCACTATCACCACCTAGACCACAAACACAGCTGCACCTTAATTTTTTTGATCAAAATTCCGAGTGACAATTTTGGATATCCTTTTCAAGCTGTTGTAAGTGTCAATCCATACGATTTTGTTTTGGTTACTCTGTTTAATCAAAGTTGCAAGTAAGCAACAATAGTGGCAGTTAATATTTTATGTTTGGTTGTGACCAGTCATCTTATTTCCTTGCATTGCCTTTAATGCTTTATTTTTGAACCTTCTGTTTCTGCATGTATCAGGAAGCTGAAAATTCAGTGGACTTTATTTTGATATCTCGGCCACTAAAAAACAATGCAGAGCCTGGAGTTTCAGACGCAAATCATGTCTTTTCTCATCATGCATGTCATTGCAGGCAAGAATATACAAAAGTGCTTCTGGTTTGCAGTGGCTGCTCTGTTTTTCTGTTCCTTCTTCAATCATCTAGCTGTTAACTATTATTTCCATTTACAGCACTGCGAGCACAAGTCCAATATCATGGGTAGTTGATGCACCTCGAACCAGACATCACAACTTCTCTACTACTTCGTTTTGCGAAATAAATTTTCAGATGACTATCTACAACTCATCAAATGCTCGCGCATCGATAGTTATGAAGACCCTTGATTCCACCAGCATTAGCGATCAGTTGAGGGACGAAACTTCTGGAAACCAAGTTGGGTGGCATGATGTGTCTCTAGCGAAGGACCATGTTAGAAAGTCACCATTACCAGAAAGTGTCTCTGCATTCATCTGGTCTGGGTCAAGCTCAACCAGAGTCCAACTCAAGCCGTTATCCACAACTGAAATTCCTCTTCAAATATGCGTGTTCTCCCCTGGTATATATGATTTGTCAAACTATGCTTTGAATTGGAATCTTCAACCAGTTGATGATCATGAAAAAGTAGGAGAGAGAATACAGTCTTCAGGGACAAGCCTGGGATATCCTTGCTACCTTACTGTTCTCCCATCAGATTGATTCGGGTTTGCGCGCCTAGCTTTGTTGTTTTAGGTGTTACAGAGGGCCCCTATTGTAGTTATTTTTGCAACTTTGGCATGTAAATTAATTCCATCGATGTATTTTTTATTAATTTTTTTTCACAAAATAGAAATAGAAAAGAGAGTTAATCATGTACTGAACATGCGACATTCTTTTGGTCATTGGAAATAACAGGGAATGGAGATGAGAAACGATCGGACTGTTGGCTTTTCAATTTTTTATGAATTTATTTTGCTAAATAATAGAAAAATTACTTAATAAATAACGGATGTGTCCATTGACAAACAGCTGATTCAGCTAACTAGTGTACCATTAAAATGCTTTGACCATTCAATCCTTGCCTTATGATTAGATTTTTGTGCCATTAACAACTGTTATTAATCTATAGAAAAGAATGTTTGGCATGCATTCTTTTGAATCTAGCTGGAATTATTATCCCAACAATTGCGTTGATGTTATCTACTATTACTTGGTAATGCTTTTTTGTTAGAGAGTACTGGTAGTTTGTTTTGAACTACTTGCATTTGTTAGTTTTTAAGGAAGATCTATCTATATATATATATATATATAAAAGAGCATTGGAAAAAATAATTCTATAAAATAGCATAAACTGTACGACGTTCAGGTTGCATATACGTTCCTCACCTGGATGTGTAGGTGCGGCTTGCACGTCCTTTTTTTTTTTTTTTTCCCTCTTTGCCTCCTCCTCCAATGTTTCCCTTACTTTCCCATCTCTTGATCTCTATCTCCACCATGATACAACTCTCTCACTCTCTACGGTGATGAAACACCTTTTGCTTTCCATTGTGTTATTTTCATGACAACTAGTATCATAGTTACCACCACCACTCACAGTCGCACATTATCTTTTTTTCATTAATTTCTGGCATAATCCATCTTTCTCTTTTATTATTTTATTTTTTTTGCTAATTTGTGATTATGTTAGGGGTTAGGGTTATATTTGTTTTTTTTTGTTGTTGTTAGTTTAGGGTTTGTGCTGGTTTTAATTAAATTAACTTAAATTATATTAATTAACTATAAAACACAATTTGGTTGATAGATTACATTATTTAGGAAGAAATTGATGAATTACGGTTTTGTTGATTATCTTATGGTTGTGGTTTTTTTGTCACTTTCGGGATTTGTTGATTTTAGTTAAATTAACAATATATTATTATTTTTATCTTAAAATTATACCAACTGAGTTAATAAATAATGTTGTTTAGGAATAAATTTTATGAATTATGGCTATGCTGATTATGTTAGGGTTTAAGGATTGTTATGTTATTATGGTAGCATCAATTTTGATATTGTCAATGATATCACTTGTAATGAAGTAATGAGTTTCTTAGTGCTAGATTAGACATTTCAATTATCAAACTAAAAAAACTAATATGTCGGCATGCTTAGTTCTAGTGATGAAAGTTTAAATTCTAGAGCTATACTTGAATAATAAACCTAAATAAGTAAACCTCTCTATTATGAAGTTTATTTTGATCCTAAGTTACACTTAAAGGACCAATAAGCATCACATGCCATGGTTTGTCTAGGATTGGTGGTGATGCAATAATACTAGCATAGACACGAGAAATTATAAATATGAAAGCTCAATTAAGTATGATAATTGTTCTATATTGGTAGGATGACTCTAAAACTATATGACGAGGAAGATGATTGTAATGTGATGATATATTAGGGGATGATGAGTTAGTTAGGCTAATATGTCAATTCATAAGACCTCACATTCTTGAATTTAAGGATGCTAGTGGGTTTGATAAAACGATATGCAATATGTTTTGAGTCATATGAATTCAAGTTTAACTACTAAGTTGGGGGTTGGACAAACCTTTCAAAACAAGTTTGAAATAATTATTGGAGCTAAGTAGTGACATAAAAAAATTCATTACAATACAAGGTGCAACGTTCTACCATAATTTATGTGTAATTACAGTCAATTTATGAACCAACATACCAATGATATTTTCATGGGGGGGCATAACAAGAATTCTGATTTATTTGAGATCTTAAAACTGAAAAAACCTCATACATGTATCAACCCAATTATTATACAAGGTCATCATCAAATTGACTAAGATTTTATTGCTAATATGATAATGACCATTGTCAAAGCTGAAATAAGCATTAACATTTCTACCATTCAAGCTACCATTTACATAGTTTTTGTGTGATGTATTATATCATAAGACATGGATGACTAAATAGAAAGTATTGAAACAATTATTTTGTTTATACGAGGAGCTCTTTTGAATACTGTCTATATTTTTTTAACTCTTAAAGAACTAAATCTAAGTATAATTGTTAAGTAAAATCATAAAATGGTTAATGGCAATAAAACAATCTTTATAAGAGTATTCTAGGCATTTGGAGAAGTAATTAAAGTGTTTAAATATTGTTGTCCATTTATAAATGTTGACAAAACTTATTTTTTTTTATAGGAAGTGCAAGACAAAATTATTGATTGGAGCTTCTTGTAACGAGAATAATGAGGTGCTTTTTATGTTATTTTGTGGTCAAAGAAGAGATGAATATTAATTGAACATGATTCTTAGATTTACCTCGCCAATATGTCATAGGTGGACATATCAAATTGTTTATAATATCATAAAGATATGCAACTATAAAAAATGCCACGACACAAACATGACTTAAGCTAATTAGGTATCATCATTATTGTTTGCAATATGTTTTTAATAACTTTAACAAAAGATTCAAGGATGTGGCTTTGAAGAAAATATCGGAGAAAATATTTGTCAAAAAGTTTGAAACATTTTATATTGGTATGATTTAGAGGGATAAGGAGAAAAAAGAATAGCTATAATTTAAACCTAAAGAAAGATGAACACTCTCATATGATGGTGATCACCGTTATGACAATATAATGACTAATTTATCAAGATTTATTTTATTAATATCATAAAAGATTTTCTTAGCTTGCCTGTAATGACTATAATGTTGATGGCCTTTTATAGTCAATTAAATATCTTATTAAGCAAAGAGTCATGGTAGTAATAACGGGGACATCAAACCCAAGACATGGTTTATGCACGCGTATGATCATAAATGATGGGGGGTAGCCTAACTTGTTGAGGTATGGGGGTTTAACATATTTTTTTTATTAATTTATTTAAACTTTTTAGTTGAGTTTTATTAATTAAGCTTTATTTATGTTGGATAGATTTCTTTAGTGGATTAAGCCTAATAGTTGGTTGTTTTAGGGTTTATTATTTATATGTGAATTTTTAAACATTACATTTAATTTTAATGATTTGAATAAAATTTTCAATTGTTTAGACTTTTCCAACCCTTTGTCTCTTCTTTTCATATTTTTCTTTGGCCTTTCATCCTAGGCCTTTTTTTTCCTTTTTGCTTGTTTTAATTTTTCTTAATCTTTGTATCAAGTAGATTTCATAAGATATGGTATATTGTGGCCTTTACAAGTACATGCTAAATTAGAGGCTGATGGAAAAAAAAATACAATCCCCAAGTCTCTTTAATCCTTATATTAACTAATTCAAATGGAGATCCCTTTTCACAATAGTAGTTGAAGAGAGGTATGATGAATGATTAACTTTATTGCATGTTTTGTGTTGCAAAAAGTTATCTTTAAATAATTTATAGGCATGTTTATTTTCTAATAACATATACAAAGATTTATATGCTTTTTACTTTTTTATCCTTACCTTGCCTACCACTACGGTCAAATGTAATGTTCAAATGTAGAAACATGTTGAACTAGGTGGATGGCTAAAAAGAGATGAAGTAGATCCATTCATTTTTATACATCTGTACAAGGACATGGATGCTAGGGATGTGCATACATAAAATAAATATGACATATGAACTGAAAGAGATAACAATAGAAAAATATATCAAATTAAACAATGTATATGTATATTTGCAATTGTTTTCTCTTGTATTACTATTTCTTTTTTATTGTTTAATCAATATAAACTTATTTTAAATTTTGTTGCAATATTAACAACTTGTTTTGATGGGTACACATCATGATATGAGCTATAAGAGGTGAATATACTGTTAAAGGGATACCACAACCATCGAGAGGATGCGTTGACATCATGTCCAAGTTCCGATGATATATTGATTTTGCAATTGTAGGACCACTACCATTCCATAAATAGAGGGGCTTGATGAGTATGTTAATTTGTATAAATAAGCCACATATGTATTCAAACTCATAATCATTTCACTAATTATGTATTAATTTGATTGATAATTTTTAGGACAGTGATCCCATTACACCTCGACAACAAGCATTGATAAAGTTAAATATATATGTTTGTCCTTATATTATAGAGGTTGGTTTTTACCAGATTAATCAATTTCAAGAAATCAAACTTAATCATGATTTATTATTGTATTTGAAAAGAGATGAAGGTGTTAGATCCACATGTTTCACCTACGTTTTAGGATATGACACCCATATTTCTAGATATTGCTATTATACTCAACTTTCTTATAAACACATCTCCTATTACATGCCCCACATCGTTTAATAATGATGAACCATCTGTTAGGACATGTTCCTTCACCTAAAGGATATATTAGTGATTCTATTAAGTTGAAGTTGTTGCAAGCCATATTTGTAGCCCCTTAATTGTGTGATGAAGGTGGTGATGTGTTATTATACTGGAGCCTATATAATGTACCTTTTTTTAGGATTTCATATTCATATATTTGGCTGATAATGCAATGTTAGTCTACTTTATGAAATTGCTAAAGAACATTCAATGCATTTGTAACTATATCTAAGGATTAACTGTGTTTGTCTATCATTAATGCTAGCTATGTTAGGGATGCATAAAACAAAGACAAATAAGTTAGTTGATGCCAACTATTTTTATGTGTAATCTGATATAATTTTTCTAATGAATAATTTATATTTAAAATATCAATTAATAGTTTCAATTATTAACATATATCTATGATCGTAGGAGTATCTCCATATTGATCATCTAGATGTTTGAAAAAACACAATATTTGACACTAGGATAGGAAGGTGGTAACTCTCAATTGAAGCTTGGTAATAATTATTTTTAATAAATTATTTATTAACAAGTTAAATATATATAAATGTTGTATGTCACGGGGCTGACACAATGGCATTAAGAGGTTTTTAAGAGTCACAACCTAGTTATTTGAGTAGGGTTGATAGTAAACCTGAATGTTCTAGGCTTTCTCAAAAGTTTAAAAGGCAAAAGCCTAGTTGTGGTTAGAGAATATATTAACACCTTTAACACACCTTATCATAAGACAAGTTGCTTTATGCGTTTAGTGTGTTTTATATATTTGGATGGTTTCCTGACGAGTGTTTTGGCTTAAAATTTATTTATATGAATAAGTTTGACCTTTTGAATTCGATATGAGCTCATGTACTAAAATAAATTTGTATATGGATAAATCTATGCATGTGCTTCAATAGAGTTCACTTGTCATGTATAAGGGTTACGTTAATAAAATATTTCTAATTAAAATCGGTGAATATTCAAGATAATTTTTTGGATAAATTATTGATATTTGAAATACTAGCTTTCTCATATGTCCAATATTCATACTAGGATATTTAAAAGATGGTTAAAATAATCTGAATTAAATTTGAAAAATATTTAGAGTAACTCAGAGTTTCGGAGGTTGCTACATGAAGCTGGACATGGGAAACAGTGGCGGCAGGAATTTGAAATGACCTTCCCCTGGCTGTTGGCCCTCAAAGAAGTAATACAGAAACTCTCTTCACTTAATCTTCAGCATGTGACAATAGAGATGGATGCCAAGTCTGTTGTGGTCAGCATTCTCTCCACAGCATTCTATTCAGGACTCTCGTCTCTCCACAGCTCTTTTGTTAGCAAGATTATCCTGTAAATGGTTTCTGATCTGCACAGCAGGTTCTCGAGTTCGAGTCAAGGATGGGACAACCAGGATTTTACTCGTTTATCTACACCTACAAAGTACATTTTCTTGGGATAGAGTTTCATCGCATCCAAAAATAAAATTATCTTGTAATGTTCTTGGCTGTGACCTGTCGAGTCATGCTCCTGACTTTCCAAGTCGTACTGTAGCTGATGAAGCTTAATATATTTCTGATAACATTCATGTGGTTCGAGCTGGCTTCAAACTATCCGGAAGAGTAGAAAACGTCAGAAAGGAAGGGTTCTGTTCTGAAGATGGATTTAGCTGAAGCCTACGATCGAGTTGATTTCTTCAACAAATTCTCATGGAACTTGGCTTTCTCTGATTATCAAGTGCGTTACTAGTTCGTCTTCGTCAATTATTCTAATTTTCTATCATATTTTGTATACTTTTTTTCTAAAAGGAGTGACCATAAACAGATTAGATAGCTACAAATCAATGCGACCAGGTCTCCTCTCTCCTTAAACCAACCCTCCCTCCTCGTTTAAACACAAAAATATTATCAATAATAAAAATAATGAAAAAATCCACACGTCTTGCACCTATTTAAAAATCCTTTGCCCCGTAAGACCCATTCTCTCTCTGGCCCTCTCTCTCTTTTCGTATTTCAATTTCCAGGAAAGTTGCCAAGGAAGAAAATTCATATAGGCAGGATAAACCTTCCATTACTCCATGTCTATATCGCTAATAAATTCAATTGTACATTTGTCAGCTTCTTCTCCACCTTAAGAGAGTGCAAATCGCTGTTGAAGTTGAACTAGTGAACTTTGACCAGTCCAGCCAGCCAGCCAGCCTCCAATATATCCATACCCCTTGAAAACCTTGTGCGAAACCATTCCTTCTATAAAAATTCTCTCTTTTCTCTCATTTTGATATCTTGAATTCATAGTAATCTTGAAATCCCCTCTGCAAAACATGAATGATCTCCTCTCCAGCTCCATCTCTCGCTTTCGCAGAGAAGAAGCCCCCCCAGCTGACCATGTAATTGAGATGTCTGAAGCGCCATCCACCGGAGGGAACCTTGACAAGTTCTTTGAAGAAGTAGATTCCATCAAAGATGAGCTGAAAGAGCTAGAGAAGCTTAATGAGAATCTTCAGTCTTCACATGAGCAAAGTAAGACTCTGCACAACGCTAGGGCTGTCAAGGACTTGAGGTCCAGGATGGATGCCGATGTTGCTCTAGCATTGAAGAAGGCAAAGCTGATCAAGGTCAGGCTAGAGGCCGTGGACCGGTCTAACGAAGCGAGCCGGAATCTTCCAGGGTGTGGAGTGGGGTCTTCTTCGGATAGGACTAGGACTTCGGTGGTGAGCGGGTTGAGGAAGAAGTTGAAGGATTTGATGGATGGTTTTAATGGGTTGAGGCAGAAGATATCGACCGAGTATAGAGAGACTGTGCAGAGGAGGTACTTCACTGTGACTGGGGAAAATCCTGATGAAAAGACTATTGATCTCTTGATCTCTACAGGTTAGTGATTCATTTTTGGGATCGATTTCGGTATTCGATAAAAAAACCTAAAAGCGTTGACTTTAGATATATGGCTAAAGAGACAAAACTTATTTGCATGGTATTCTTGGTATAAAAATGATTTGCAATAATTGGAACAGGGGAGAATTTAGACAAGCGTTCACGCATGTGAATGATGTTTCTTCATCTCATATAGGTGGTAGCAACCCATGATGAGTGGACTGGTTTTTGATCCTTGACAGCCTTTTCCCATTTGTACACACAACCTCAATTTGCAAACCTTTTCGTTTAGTTTTTGTCCATGGTGTTCGTGGGATTAGATTCTAGTCACCTGGGTCGTCACTAAATAACTCAACCAGCTAATGGATGGAGCCCATTCAAATAAATTTTCAATGGTTTCTGGGATTTTGAATTCAAGACCTTCAAGAATGGGATAAATTTGGTGCAATTAATGTTCTTATGATTTGAAAATTTTGTTGCTCTACAGGTGAGAGCGAAACATTTCTCCAGAAAGCAATTCAACAACAAGGGAGAGGCAGGATTCTGGACACTATTAGTGAAATTCAGGAAAGGCATGATGCTGTGAAAGATTTGGAAAATAATCTGAAGGAGCTTCACCAAGTGTTCTTGGACATGGCAGTAATGGTCCAGCATCAGGGTGAGCAATTGGATGACATTGAGAGCAACATGCAAAGAGCTAATTCTTTCGTGCGAGGCGGCACCCAGCAGCTGCAGACAGCCAGGAAACTACAGAAAAATACCAGGAAATGGACTTGTTATGCCATTATTATATTGATGATCATCTTACTTGTTGTGCTACTCATTTTGAGGCCCTGGAAGTAGAGGTGATGCTGTCTTCGAGATGGACATGTCTACACCTATTCCAGCTTGCTACGACGAGCGTTTTTTTGTTATTTTCTTGGCGTGTGGATTACTTATTACTTTCTGCTTTTGCGAGTAGAGTTTTGATGGGGGTGTGGTAAATCATTGTGATCTAGCAGATTCTTACAGCCAGCGAGATGGGAAATCACAGGGTGATTTATGAGTGTCAGTGCTTCCAGATCGGGAATAATGCCATGGATTCCCTTTTGGATCTAGCCATGTATTGCCATTTTGGAGACAGAGCACCCCTTTGATTCTTTTCTGTAACTAATATTTTGGGTTTTAGTTTATGAATCTTCTATTCTTCTGGGTATTTTTATACGCGCTTTTGTCGATCATGACTCTTCATGTATGGAAATAGCTATAGAAAAAATGTCCCTTTTCCCTTTATTCTATGCTGCTGGCGACTTCTTCTCGTCAAGCATTTGGTGTGTTGGACCTGTAATCTTCTGCTTCAACAGGGGTGGCTTCGGAGATTCAACGATTCCACCTGGCGACAGGGGTGGCTTCGGAGATTCAACGATTCCACCTGGCGACAGGGGACTGGTTAAAATAAAAGAAATGAAGTGCCAGGGGGAAGACTGCATGCTCTGCACTCATTTCAATTTGACCGGCAAATCATACAATTAGAGGTCAATAACTGGAAGAGAGGAACCGTAACAACAGCTACCCAATATCAGCAACTGAAATTAAAAATATTCAAAAAATAAAGTAAAGGCCAATTAACAAGTTATGCACTGTTATTTTGATCCAACGATGTGCATTAAGCGAACCAAATCTAATGGATGTTATTCAATCAACAGTAAAAGGCATAGCTTTTCCTGGGATTTCTACGGTTTCGCAGCACGCAACAAGCTTGCCTCCTACAAACTACCCAGTTCGATGCCTGTAAAACTGGCTTTTAGGGATTGATTATTACCATCTTTTTTCCCTACAGCAGCCACAGAGAAGCGTATTTGCCAGCAACTTCTTGGGTATTGGGAACCATCTACGAATTTAATTGCATATTCTACATGAACAGACCAGGTTTTGAGGTAAGAAAAACATCCTGGCCTGGCTAGATCCGAGCTTCACGACATTGATTTGTTTTTATGTTTATGACATGTGTTTTCTTTAAGGAAAAAATAATTGTCTGCACAGGAAAAATCTGAAACTCTCAGGAACATGGGGACAGGGTTAGCTGTTCCTCTGTCGCAGGATTTACAGTTCCCTGAACAAATCGTACGAAAACACCAGCGAAGGATCGCTATTAGGACCACCGCAGGAAAAAACAATTCCCCGATCTTCATCGAGATTTGGCCACACACACACAGCAAACAATGACAGACATCTCCTTACCTTTCCCTTTTTAATCAATTTCTATATATATATTACCCGTGCCTTTGATTAGTGATTAACGTACTGTTACTGCTGTGTTTTATTTTATTTTTCATCATTTTAATTTCTGGGGATTGACAACATTATATTTCCCAATTCATGGTAAAAAGAAAAGAAAAAAAAAAAGCCATGCATCAGTCCCTTTACTAGCTAATCTACGGGATTGGAATTCTTTTTGTATAAAATAGATTCAAACTAGTTCATACGTTGATCAACTTAAATTTATTTTAAGAATAATTTAAACAAAATGTACATTCATTTCACATTGGTACGAAAAAGAAGTAAACAAAATTAATGAATTTATATTCTCAAAATTGAAGGATAAATAAAGGGTTGCAGAAGTTAGTTTGAGGTAGCGATTTGCATGGAAGAGGTGGAATATTTATTGAATTATGGAGGGACCACACCCAGATGTAGTAGAGCCTAAACACACCTTTAATCTACCCTCAATGCCCACAATTCGCGTGAATATTATTATTAAACTTTCTATTTTTCTTTTTTTTTTATTACCTGAATATTTACGTCCATGAAACGATTTATCCATTATTCATCAACCAACTTTGGCTTTTTTATAAATAAATAAATAAAAAAGTTAAATTGTATAAATATACCGAGCACATGTATCTCGTATAGAATATTATATTCTTCGCACTTTAAATTATCATATTTATGTCAAAACCAAAATTTGAAATATTTTTAAAAATAAAATAATGAAGCATAGATATGTGAGGAGGCTACAATAAAATTAACAAAACCTAATACACTTTGAATAAATACTTTTCATAAAGGACTTAGGGTTATTGTTTATTTAACAATGTAATGATAATTTTGACTTTTCCCATAAATTTTTATTGAACTAGATATGGGAGGGAGGGAATTTTTTTGTTTGTAAAAAAATATCATTATGTTTTGTTGCTGGAATCGTCGTGACATCCTTTTTATGCATGACGGTATTTGTAGGGCGGTTTGTCATTAAAAACATTTTATTTATTTTCCCACCCTTTTCTCTCTTTTCCCATCAAAATTTCTCGTTGACCAATTATAATTTCAAAGTTGTTCTTTTTTGTAAAAAAAGTGTTTTAACTTTGGTCCTTTTTCTTCTGGTTTCTAATTTTTTCTTGGGTCTTTTGTAAAATCTTGATATATTTTTTCAATTTCATGCTTCAATCCTTGTGATATGTTTTTTTTTAAAATGGTCCTTATTTTTTATTGTTTTTTGTGTGGGTTAATTTTTTTAAATTGATTTTTGTTTTCAATATCATCATTCAATAAAAAAATTTGTAGTTGTCTAATTTAGTTTTTTGTTTCAATTTTGATCCCTGTCATTTTAACTTCTATTTTTTTCGTTTTGGATTCTTTTATTTGATTGATTTTTTTTTTATCATTTAATATTTGATTGATTGAGAATTGAAGTTCATGGTTTTTCCAAATATTGTACTTTTCCCTTATGACCAAGATTATAGGTTTGAAAAGTTGACGTGGGCTGAAATCATTTTTTATTATAGGTTTCTTTTTAGCTTTCATCATTTGACTTTTTTTTTTTTTAAATGTAGGCTTTCAAGTTCTTTTTTTTTAAATCTATTTCTGATGTTGCCCTTGACGAGTTTATGACCCGAGACATGATTTTTTTTTTTTAAATTGCGTGTGTATGAATTTTTTAAAATTGTGTGTTTGTATTAAATTTTTTTATTTAAAATTTGATTAAACTTTAGGGAATATTTTTTTAGATAGTAATTAATATTTTTAATTGTTTTTCAATTTCATAATACTTCAAAAAAAATATTGTAATTTATCTTTAATTTTTTCTCTTATATTTGTACAGACAATTGTATTTGCATGATGCATTTATAAAATAAAAATAAAAAAAATGATTTTTTTTCATTAACCAAGTTTAAATACCATCCTTTTGTTTCTCAATAACAAAAATAAAAATAAAATCACGATACTAGAAAACACATCATGATCTATAACACCAAGTTCTATTCAAGGGTTCGTATCAAGGCAGAGAGCCCTCTTACGGTTTGGTTCTTCAAAACCTCCCCAAATTATTTCTGTTTTAATTATTCTAATTTCGATATAAATCTCGAATTTTGTTATATTTTAATTTTCAAAAACATACACCCACAACAGCAAGAGAGAGAGTTGTTGCCAGTGATGGGCATGGGGCGGTAGACGACAAGACTCTCGAATAGAAGCCATGAACGAGTCAAATGTAAATCTGTACGGCTGCGAACTGCGGCGAAGATGGAGACCGACCGGTGTCTGATTAGAGCAAAAACAGAAAATCGTCCTGACAAGTCGTTTCTACCTTTATCAGTAGCTTGGCCTTTGCAGTTTGTAGAGAAGTACCCGCCATCATGCTTCTGCTTTTTTATTTTTATTTTTTTAAAAAAGAAGCGTAGGAAAAGACATTTAAGCCCTGTTTTTGTTTGTTGCTGGCGACCAGTTTTTGTTCATCCCTGCAGTTGAGCAGAGAGATGCACTCCAACGTATTTGATTGGAATGTGATTTTAATTATTTTTGAAATTTAATTTAATTAAAAATATATTAAAATGATATTTTTTTATTTTTTTAAAAAATATTTTTGATATGATCATATAAAAATAATGTAAAAACACTAATTATTTTTAATTTAAAATAAAAAATAAAAATAAAAAATTTCAATTTTTTTAAAAACAATTTTAAAATACAATGTTAAGGCCAAAATATTTTCTGGGCATGATCGATTGCTTCTTATTGTAATTTTCTGGGCAATCAATCAATGTATTAGGCACAAACTTTTCATGATTCTCTAACGCGTTAAGTGTCTGTTTGATAGTGTGTTTGCGGTTACTTTTAAAAATATTTTTTATTTAAAAATATATCAAAAAATATTTTTTATTTTTTTAAAAAAATTATTTTTAATATCAATACATAAAAATAATCTAAAAACACTAAAGTTGTTTCGTCATGGTAATTAAAAATCAAAAATATAAATGAAAACCATCCATCTTATTATGGGTAAAAAAGAAATCATGTTCAGATAATGAGTAGGACCCATTTGTGGGGAATCTTAGTAACAACCTGCCTGCCTTCTGTGACAGAAAAGGAAGGAAATCATCACATGAAAAGTAGTTAACAATCCCGATGAAGATGTTTCCTTAAATAACCCCCTCCCCCAACAAATTCCAAGTTTCCAACACTCAAGAATTATATATATATATTATAATTATCTTATAAATATTTGTATATAATATGCAGTGTTCAGTTACAGATTTCAATTCCCTTTCTCCTCCTACCTCCTCCCTTCCCCCTCCTATACGGAGGATTATAAAACTCCATCTCTCTCTCTCTCTCTCTCTCTCAACTAGCTACGCAAGCTTCTTCTTTTTTGTAAGTTCTTCAATGGAGTACTAGCTAGTAGTGTCAACTTCTTTGATTTCTTTTTTGGGGTTTTATTTTTCATCATGAACTCATAGTTTTTTTTTTTTCCATTTCTTTCTGGGTGTCTCATTTTTGGTTCTAACAAACATTGCAGGAGAAGGTAGATTGTCACGCCAAATATGTATGTAGAGACAGCTTGCTTTGAACCCAACAACTCCATGGCAGAAGGTGTTGCGACTGATGATGGGTTTTGCCATGCTTTACCACTCATGGCAGGAAACAGTACCACAAATAGCTTTGAAGAACATCTCAAACTATCCATGGAAGAGTTCTCCATGAATCATTACCCCCAAGAAGAATCTGCTGCTGCTCCTGTTTCTATGGAAGAATTCAAACTTCAAAATCACATGGCTTTCAACAACAACAATACCAACCACCATTTAATGCAACAGTACGCTACTCAACTCCTATCATATGACCACTCCTCCAATTGGGATCCCAATATCATTCAATTCCAAGAGATGCACCACGGACTTGATCAAAATAGCAGTTTTGATGCTACTGCAAATACACCATCCTCCTTGCCACCTGATCTTCTTAATCTTTTCAACTTGCCCAGATGCACATCAACATCTACTTTGCTTCCTAATTCATCAATTTCCTTTACAAACTCTTCCCATAAGGCTCCTTTGGGCTTTATGGGGGTGGACAACACATCTGTGCGTTTCGACTCATACCCGCTTGCTCCACAGCCTCATTTGTTTAGGGAATTGGTTCAGTCCTTACCCCCGCATGGCTATAATTTGCCCACGCCCTTGTTCGGTGGAGACCAAGGGGATGATCATGTGGATGGACTAAGTGGTGGAGGCCTTAGTTACCAAGATGGGGATCATGGAGATGGGGTTTTTGAGTTTACGGCTGAAGCCTGCATTGGTAAGGGAATTAGGAAGACTGGCAAAGTTACTAAGCATTTCGCTACGGAACGCCAAAGGAGAGAACACTTGAATGGAAAGTACGCTGCCTTGAGAAACTTGGTTCCAAATCCTTCCAAGGTACTGCTCAATATCACAAGATCAACTCTATTATATTTGCCTGATTCCCATTTATATTAATCATTGTTATTTGGTGTCATTTGCTTCTTAATGATCCTGCTCATATTTTTGGATGCTAATTATCCATTGTTTGGTGTGGTAGAATGATAGGGCCTCTGTGGTGGGAGAAGCAATTGATTATATCAAAGAACTTCTTCGGACGGTTCAGGAGCTAAAATTACTAGTCGAGAAGAAGAGATGCGGTAGAGAGAGAATCAAAAGGCGCAAGACTGAAGAAGATGGCGGGGCAGACGTTCTTGATAATTCTAACATCAAGGTTGAACCAGATCAGTCAGCATACAGTAATGGATCATTAAGAAGTTCGTGGCTTCAGAGGAAGTCCAAGGACACCGAGGTAGATGTCCGCCTAATCGAAGACGAAGTTACAATCAAACTGATTCAGAGAAAGAAGGTTAATTGCTTGTTATATGTCTCCAAAGTCCTTGACGAACTCCAGCTTGATCTCCACCATGCTGCCGGTGGCCTTATCGGTGATTACTACAGCTTTCTGTTCAACACCAAGGTCAGTTTCCATTTATCAGCCTCCATCTTTCAATTTTAATTAATTTCTAGCCCAATTAACTAAAAAAGGAGGGTTTTTTGATGGAGAGATGTACTTGTAATGCTGCAGATAAATGAGGGATCTTGTGTTTATGCTAGTGCAATAGCCAACAAACTGATTGAGGTTGTGGACAGGCAGTATGCATCCAGTTCTGCTGCACCAGCTGCAGGCAGTTGTTACTAGTGCGGGAGAAAATCGTATTCATATTCCATTAAAAATGTCGAAATCTTTTCCTGTGCTTTTGTTTAGACGATCACTCTTTTCCTGTGCTGAGGGAACAACAGGAAATTAATAGGCAAGATATTCATAGAAGCTAGTAGTTACAATGTTGATACAACTGCATACTTTTATGCCAATCAACTAAGTTCCCTGTCATGTTGGTGAACTAGATTTGTCGTATGCTCTGCTCATGTTTTGCAATATGATAATCCCATAAGAAAGGTTTCAGCTTTTGCTTGAAGTACTGCCTGGCCGATCAATCGTATTAAACACAGCCCTTCTGGAAATTGTTTCCTGTATTATTTATTTCGGATTGAAATATGTAAGTGTTAGATTTACTTCTAAAATTAATCAGAGAATGCTACTTTCTTGTTTTAACATGGATCCAAGTTGCCAATTAAGTGAGCTGACAACGAGATCAGTGCATCGCGAGTCTCATACTACATAAGGATGATTGATTTTGTCGGCTCGGATCGAGCTGTATTCATCACAGAAAAGCTCAATTTATTTCAGTGTTTACTTACAAATTAAAGTAATTTAGCCTAAAGAAGGGAATCTCCTTCCTTTTTATACAAATCTGATCATCCAGTCAAGGATGACGGATTGTTTTACTACAAATATCATTGTTCTCACACCATTTAACCACCAAAAGCTTCATCTATTTGGATTGCTTGCCACACTCAACTCCTTGCCCGGTCGAAATGCTTGTCACCCACTTGCTTCCTATTCAAATATGCATCTTGCCAGCCTTACCTGCTGCTGTTCTTTCCACACCTCTATACTTGGATGTAGTCTTTTTGATATTGATGGATGGTTGCTTCTATAAATTGAAATACTAGATCTCAATTGGTCCAACTATCAATCGTTTGATATATGTGCTAAATAAATGTCACACAAACAGTCATTTTAATGATGGTTTGAAAGTGTGGTTGCGATTGTTTTTTAAAGTATGTTTCATTCAAAAATACATCAAAATAATCTAAGAACACATAAAAATAGTTAATTTTTTTTTAAAAAAAATCCCAAACACCGCCATTAAACCAAGAGCTATTTCTACATTGCTCCAACACCTCCACTATGAAAAAAGACTCAAAAAACTCATTATACTTCATGAAATAGAGATTAACCCCTACTTAACAAATCGCCTCAAATCTAAAATGGAAATTGCTCAAAGGTTCACTTATTAAATATAAAATTTAAAATGCTAAAACAAATATTTTTAAAAATATTTTAAAATACCCATGTATAATTTTGCACAAGCCTTCATTCATTTTAAAAGGATTTTGAGTGTGATTACTGTTTTTTTTTTTTTATCTTTTTATATTTAATTTAAAAATCTTTCTATTTTATTATACCACAAGTTGAGTTTACCAAGTTTGAAGTCTAGGCTAATCAATTAAGTTCCCTATAATTTTGGTGAACTATTTTTGATATTAACACAAACACATGAGCCAAAATATAAAAATATAATTTAAATTCAAAATAAAATAAAAAATATTATATTTTTCTTAAAATGTTTTTAAACCGCAAAAATAATTGTGCTCTATGGTTATTTTTGCACAAACATGTATAAGCAAATCAATCATAAAGATTAAAAGTGAAAAATGATCCTTATCACAAGAAAAAACCTTAAAATATATAAATAGAAGGACCCATCAATCGATGTGATATTAAGATTATGATCCAACGGATCTTTTTTTCTCTCGTGGTTATCGACAATTTCTCTGTAGTGCGATCAACCTCTTTAAGACATGGGACCAGGAAAATCTTAGTCGAAATATTTGGATGGACAGGTCAGATCTTTGTTCAACTGGGTTATGGGCCCTAAACTACAGGGCCTGTTGGCATAATATTGGTCCATTTTGGAGGCCAGTGAACGGCATCCTCCTTCAGAGACCACCCAAACAGAAAGTCTGTCACTGAATAGAGAATAGCAATGGCAACCATACGAATGATAGGCAAGTGATACTAACTGATAATTTCCTCTCTTTTCTTCTCTAGTTTCATCCTCTAAAAAGTTATTGTACTCAATTTATTTCCTTTATATATTTTCCCGTGTTCTTTTGTTGTTTTCTCTAAAAAGCAGATATAGCCGTGAACTTAACAGGTCAGTCAGACATTTCACCAAACACATTGTAAACTAAACTATTTTTAAATTCCACTCTCTTATCCTCTTTCTTCTTAAATTGAACAGTGAGTGTGTCAAAATTCCGTGCAGATGGAATGTTCAAAGGAATCTACAATGGGAAGCAGTACCATGTAGCTGATATCGCCAGTGTATTGAGCAGGGCATGGAACGCTGGTGTAGATCGAGTCATTGTATGCCTCCGGCACTCTCTTTTTCGATACCCTTTTACCATGTTTGATCTTTAAATCATTTTAATAACTTAATTGGTCTAATGAAGTTCCATTTACGCGTTTTTGATAATTTTAAGAACGTAATGCAGTAGTCTTAATATTCTTAGTTTTTAAATATGAAGTTGCTGTTTCTGCATTTTAACTTTTTTTGGATTATCAATTGTTAAAAAATGGTTAAAAAAGAACATGGGATTTTCTTACCAGAAACCTTTAGTTGATAATGAGATGGTTTGATTTAAGAAGATGTAAATTGATCTGGGTTTGTGTTCATAGGTGACTGGTGGGTCCCTTGAGGAGTCGAGGGAAGCTCTTTCCATTTCCGAGACTGATGGTCTTGCAACTGTTATCTTCGTATCAATACATGTGCTTTTACTTATTTATTAGAAGGTTTTCTGGTTTTTGTTTATCTGGAAGTTTGTTGTTTGTCACAGGGAGGCTTTTTTGTACGGTTGGTGTCCACCCAACAAGGTGTAAGGTTGATTACTATTCTTGATGTTTGGTTGCTTGTCGTGGTTTCATGTGCTCTAAATTTATCCATAAACTGTGTGGTTTTGTTGGAGTCTTGGAGATGTTCCTGATGGTGCTCTTTTCATCTATTCAGGAGTTTGAAGAGAGCGGGGATCCTGAAAAGCATTTTCAAGCTCTCTTGTCATTGGCCAAAGAGGGAATGCAAAAAGGAAAGGTATGTCTTTTGTTGGTCATGTTCATAGGACAATGATAAGGCATCACAAATTTGAGCATATGTGAAGCATTAATATTATTAGTTCATAAAAGATATTATATTAACATTTAACTTAACTCGTTATATGATTAGTGTGATGCAGAATCCTATAATCCCAAAATCTATCCAATGAATTTTGTTATTCTCCGAATAATAATGCATGGTTTATTTTATTTTTTTTATTTTTTAATTTAACTTAATTCTTTTGAAGAAAAGAATGATGCAAAATGCTATAAACCCAACACCTGTTGCAGTGAATTTTATTATCCTCCAATTAATAATGCCTATTTTCTACTTTTATTTCAAAAAATATCGCATGTTAATTGTGCTTGTGGCCTTCCATGCTGATATTAGCAGCAAGTCATCAAATCTTATTTATTCTTGACTTAAATATGATGGAAAATTCTATGCATAGAAGAGCTATCCTATGTCATTATGTAGCCTCTTGTTTTTGGAGAGTGATTCTAATGATACTATTAATTTGAAAACTTTCTGCTACTTCGATCTATAGTTTTTTCATCTGCTCCCACATTTCAAAACTTGTCTGTAATACTATTCTACTCACATCAGTAATGTTCTTCATGATGCACTTTGTTCTTGAATGTTGAATGTAAGGTGGTGGCGATTGGCGAGTGTGGACTGGATTATGACAGGCTTCACTTTTGCCCACCAGATATTCAAAAGAAGTAAGCCGTTGATGACAGAAATGTTCCTTGAGGATTTCCTTTCTCCTCGTTATTTAAGTTGCATGTCATTCTCATCTACTCCTATTATATGTGGACACTTTATTTATCCATAATTCCATATGGACAAGCAGGTACTTTGAGAAGCAGTTTGAATTAGCACATGCCACAAAGCTACCAATGTTTCTACATATGCGTGCGGCTGCGGCAGATTTCTGTGAAATTGTAGAACGAAACAAGGATAGGTTAGCTTGCTCTATTTTTAGATGAAGGAACTTGATAATGATGGCTAAAATTATGCTTCACTCAAATTTTGTTTTATCACCTTTGTTTCAAGCTTCCCAGTAGCCTTTTGCATAAATTATCGATGTAGAACCACAACAACATCACCAAATCAAGAGAAATAAACTCAATCTTGAGGTAACTAAAACAAGAGAGACACTCAATCATGAAGAAAACTGGTTTCTTATTTCAATCAATACACAGTGTGTATGTTTTGAGGGAAAGAAGTTGAAAGGAGAGTAATGTAAAGGAATGCAAGCCACTGTCCTTTGTTTGGATGCTAAGATTATCAATAGAAAAGAAAGGAAGGGAACGGAAAAGAGGGGAAAATAAATCTGACTTCCTTATTGACTTACTAAATTTTTCTCCAAAATTGGGAGGATAGAGAAGGGGAAAAAATGGCAGAATTTTTCTCATTGTAACCTCTAAAAAACTGTTTTCCTTTCTTCTCCATCAATACATCCAAACAATGAAAACTTCATTTCTCTCACTTCTCTTAATCCAAACAAAAGAAATTTGATTTCCCTTCTTTTCTCCTCCCTTTTAATATCAGTTAGTTTCTCTTTTATTCTCTAGAATTTCTTAGTTTCCATACAGACTGAAAATGTTAGTAAATCTGTCTGTGGTTTTATTCATAGGCATCCAAATAAAATAAAAGGTCCTCATAAAAGTAGGAAACACAAATATTAAAATTAAACCCTTTATTTCTTTCTAAAATAAATGGTCCTTAAAACTCTATTATGTTGGCCTGCATCAATTATACATTTCATGTTACAAATGTGTTGAAGTTGAGTGGAAATTGAAATGAATGGTTTAAAATGTGGTTCCAACATAAATAAATTTCAGTTATTTATATCTGTTCTCCTTTGATGGCAAATGTCCAGGTTGATGAATGTGAAATGAACTGATTTCCATAGTAAATTGTAATTTACAGATTCTGTGGCGGGGTCACTCATTCGTTTACTGGTAGTGCAGAAGACTGTGAAAAACTTATTTCATTTAATAATATGTATATAGGTGAGCATACACTCTTTGTACCTGCTAGTTTCTGCTACCCTGATTTTCATTGATTTCTAAGCCATCTTCTTAAGAAGCCAAATTTATGGTAGATGCATTTATCTCTGTTAATGAAATGTGGTATAAAATGCTGCTTATTAGGGGAAGAAAGAAAAGATTGTAATGGTTTTAGGTGGATCTGTATTGCGGTTAGAGAGGATGCAATTAAGGCCCCAGAAATTCCTGGTTTGAAATGTTGACATTTGTTGCAGAGGCCAAAATGTTTCTGGAATTTCAAAGGGTTTTCAAGATTGAATATGATTAACTTTTAGAAGAAAAATAAATTAGAAAAGGTTTAATATAGTTATTGTTTCATGTTCTTTGAAAGTGATCATTTTTGGCAGTAACACGCATGCTAAGAAGATAAGGAGGCATCTTTAATAAAACCATAAAATATTATGTAGCCTGAGTAGATATATGGTGGTTGGTGACTTAGAATAGGCGATGCAGTGGATCTTGTGGGGATTGTTTGGCTTTCTCTTTAAACAAATTGGCCACAGATGTTGAATAATGGAGCTTGCTTGACTTACCTGATGGAGATGTGATCGGTGCTCTTTTTTTGTTTCAAAGATTCTGATGGGTTTGCTTATGTTAGATGTAGAGTGATGGCTTTCTGGTTTGGGTTTACCATACATCTTGATTATATAGATTCAATGGTCATCAGAGAACAAATATGACAACAACTGGGGTGCAATATTTTTCTGCTCTTTTTCTTTAGTCACCCTTTCTTAATCGTGTGATACAATTTAATATCATTAATTTATAATTATAATCATCCAAATTAAAAAGATGTTCATGGTGGAATTTAGTCATTCATTGTCTAGGTTGTTGTCTCAAAAATAATATCTAAAAGTTAAGTTTAGCTGTTCTGCACATAATGCTTAAGATAGTTTATTACTTGTTTCCTAGTCACTAACTAGATGGAATTTCTTGGTGTCTGGCTTTCAAGTTATCAATGGCTACATGAACAATTCCTTACTAGGGTTCTACCAACAGGTGTAAATGGTTGCTCTCTGAAAACTCCTGAGAATCTTGCTGTTGTGAGAGGTATCCCTGTTGAGAAAATGATGATTGAAACAGATTCTCCATATTGTGAAATCAAGAACACTCATGCTGGGATGAAGTTTGTAAAGTCTACTTGGCCTTCTAAGAAGAAAGAGAAGCATGAACAGGATTGCATTGTCAAAGGTCGTAATGAGCCTTGTTTAGTTCGGTAAGTGAAACATTTTGTTCAATGGCAGCTCCAACATTATATTTTTCATATTTTTATTTTTTTCAATAAAGATGAGCAGCCTGCGTTTTACATAGATGGAGTGTTTTAGAATGGGAGGCTTGCAATTTAGTCATGGAAACTATTGTCAAATATTACTGCAGTCTTGACATCAAATCAGTTATATTTACTTTAAGGGTGATGCTTATATATGTATGCTGCATTCTCTGACAATCTAAAGATTATCCTTCTGGGTCAGAAATCTCAGGTGACACGGGTATTTTTTTTTCCATGGTGCACAGATGCATATGGGAAAAATCCTGGAATCTGTTACTTATTCTTCTTCAAACCTGTAGCCCTTAAAAAAATAATGAAAAATCCATGCTTCTTTAGGTTGGGATAGTTTATTGTTGCTTTTATACAAGTCAACTTAAGTTTCATCCTGGACAGCAATAAAGAAATTGTGGTAGTAAAGTTTCTTCATGGTTTTTGAGTTGGATTCACTATTTTTCATCTATTTCTTGAAACTAAACGGGTTTTATTTTCCAGGCAAGTTCTCGAGGTTGTGGCTGGATGCAAAGGCATCACTGAAATAGAACAAATGAGCAGGACTATTTACTACAATACCTGCAGGTAAGCACCTTTTGAACTTCCTGGATTCGCTGCTGCTGATTGAGGCACCAAACAAAGTACTTGCTGAGTGATGGAACTGTTCATGGGCTGATCTTTAACTATTTTTCTATCATGGTTAATCGATGATTCTTTACTCTGGGGAATATTAAAATGAGAACACTGTGAAATGCAGCCAGGTCAACGAAAATTTGAGTTCCTGGCGAATTTATCTCTAGAGTTATTTAAGATTTAAAGTTCTTTCAATGTAAAACATATGCTGTTTTGCAGGGTTTTCTTTCCCCAAGATTTGGATTCTGCTGCAGATGCTCTTCTTTCTGGTCATATGGTTTTGCGTGAGCCATAAAAAGGAAAATTCCCATCAGTGTTAACATTGCCAGTTCCGCAGCCATTTTTTGAAGCCAGAAATAATGCTTCCTATCTCATGGCATCTTGTTGTAGCGACAACATTGGCATCATCTTAAGAAGGTTGCTTATTTGCCGGGCGTCTTTTTTTCTTTTCTTGTTTTTGAACTGCCTCGCGGTTTGGGAAGGGGAGGATTTCTCCTTATAATAATACTCTTCAATTAACTGCTGATCAGCAAATTTACCTGTACAACTGAAAATACACATTGAGTTGTACCTAAACTTCAACTCTCGTGAGATTCTGTGTCTGTTTTGTTTTGGAGTGTAGTTGATGTTATTTTTGAAAATATTTTTCGTTCAGAAATATATCACAATAATTTTATTTTTTTTTAACATTAGCACATGAAAATAATCTAAAAACTATTAAAAAATTTAATTTAAAATAAAAAAAATAATTAATTTAAAAACGTTTCTCCCAAACACCCATGGATGGAAACTGGTCGCGGTTAACGTTACCAGTTGCATCATCAAGGCAATGTGTGTGAGTGGCTAGACTTGATCTGCAAATCAATACAAGATTATTTTCTTCTATTGATTTCATTTGACCCCACTACTGCAGACTCCTTAGCTATATTTTTAAGGATGTATCTGTTAACTTATCTCTCTTTGGTGCTATCCAAAAGGCAAAATAACTTGGGGATCCAGACCATCTAAAAGATATAATTTAACAAAAACTCGTGGTGCTTCATGGCGATGTTTGTTTTCATGTTTCACTAGAAATCGCTGCACACGCCTAACTGAGCATAGACTTGGATTTATTCTAAAATTAGTGTATATATATATATATATATATATATATATATATATATATATATTAAAATGCTGCATTGTTCATATCAAAACCCCACTTCTTGTAGTGGTGAAGGTTAAATGGCACCGTTTAAATTTTTTACAATCCAGAGTCATAATACTCGAATTGTAAGGGACTGCAGCCCGTAGATTTTAATCAAATTCTACGGATTTCGTACCAACTGGCTTGTATACAGTTGTGGAGGGGGGGACAAGACCAAAAGAGGTCCATATAGTGAAGTTGATGGCTATATCTTGTCACAGTGTGCTCCATCTAGCAGCAAATCTCAGCACCCCACAGAATTACCATGGTTCTCTCAGGCTCCAATGCTGGACAACAATTCACTGCTCTCAAGATTGTTTTCTGTGTTGTTTTCCTGAGCTGGAGGAGGGTAGGATCTTTCTCCAGCCAGATTCAATCGCAAAGGGCCGCCCTTCAACCTCCTATTACAAATTTACAATTACATACCAGCTGATCAAAACACTGAATGGCAAGCAAAATAATTCAAGCATGCAAAAGCAACAACAGCCAGTTCAGGTTTTACCACTCCATTCATGGCTTCTAAAGCATCTTCTGCATTCTCCGCGGATTCAAAGGAGACAAAGCCAAAACCTCGAGATTTCCCTGTCTCTCTCTCGTAGATGACCTTGGCACTTAATAAGCCTGGCTGGTTGGCAAATGCGTCTCTAAGACCTTCAGATGTGAGGCGCCATCCAAGGTTTCCTGCATATATCTTGTGCTCACTGTCTATAAAGCCCTTGTAGCCGCTCCGTATCCTTGGCCCCATTATCTCCCTCTCACCTCCCCTTGGTACTTCTGGAAAGTTAACCCTCAAAGCTCGACCTCCAACTTCCTGTCAACCATCACCAACATCATTGTCACCATTTTTAATCTTCTCATATAGTGCTCAATTCGCAGCAGTCAAATATGGTTTGGGACAAGGACTGAGTTATGCTAAGTGCCAAGTTCAGGACAAAACTTCCATTAAGAAACTCTTTAGTTGACAAAGCATTTTCTAACACCCCAATCAGAGCTTGAATTCTTTCTATTCATTTAAAGAACAAGCACATATGCAGTTGACAGCAAAAAATCATGAACAGAATTGTACCAAGTCTCAGAACAAGTTGCTAACTATCTGAAAATTTATTTGAAGCCGACCTACATTTTGTTTTTAGCAGTGCGCAGAGATAGCAATAAACATATGATTGGTTTTGCACCGGCTAAATGCAATGACAACAGAAGAACTGCAGAAAACTGGTAGGTGAACAAAATGGACTTCTAATTTCATTGACAGAAAACACAAGTACCTCTAACCGCCATCGATTAGCGAAATAAGCACTATCCACCTCCACAGCATATACTTAAACAGACTCAAAACAGATCATATCAATGCAAAACTTAGAACTTGGCATGGTTTTTTGCACTCGAAATCATATATAAATCTCAACCCCCAAATAAGGGAAGTCACTTACTGATCCATTGAACATCCGAATAGCTTCTTTAGCTTCTTCAACAGTTTCCATTGTAACAAACCCAAAGCCCCTGCTCCTATCCGTAACTCGATCAAAAATAACCTTAAGACCCAACAAAAAAAAAAGAGCCATAAGTATAATTCCTTTGTCTAATACTCCATGCACAAAGATAACGAAAAAGAAAGAACATTCAGAACGTAACAAGAAGACACAAGAAGTCTAACCTCAGCACTGAAAACACGACCAGCTTCCCCAAATACCTCAGCCAATTCCGAAGAAGCCATAGAATATGGTAGATTGCCCACATAAAGCTTCCCTTCTTTTCTTGCGTTGATCGCCTCCACATCTCCTTCTTCTTCTTCTTCTTCTTCTTCTACAATTTCCTGGTCAAATTCGTCTGTTTCACTCTGTGGGTCATCTTGAGCTGTGGTGTTTTCATCCGTTTCAACTTCAAAATTGTCAAAAGAGGCAGCAAAAGTGCCATGGGAATGAGGGAGGGGGAGTAGAGGAAGGGAAATGGAGTTTTGGCTGTTGAGTTTGAGAGGTTTTAGAAGGAAGGGTTTTGATAAGAAGTGGGATGGGAGTGGAAGTTGTGAGTGAGTGAAGGAGAGTTTTGAGAGATTTGTGTGCAATGGAGAAGAAGTTACAGTTGAAGCTGCCACGGAGAAAGCTGACATTTTTTTTCCTGGGAGACAAATTGACAAGGAAGGGTCTGGGGTAAGAAAGATAAGGTTTTTGATCTGCATTTATTGGTTTCGGCCCTTTGGGTTTGGGTCTTCAGCCCTTATTATTCTTTTAAAAATGTTTTTGAAAAAAAAATTATTTTTATATTTTACTTAAATTATAAATTTTTAATAATTTTAAATTATTTTTATATATTGATGTTAAAAATAATTTATAAAAAATAAAAAAAATATCATTTAATATATTTTTGAATAAAAAATACTTTAAAAAACAACTTCAATAACATTATTGGGCATTTACCAAAAATTTTCATTGGTTGCCCAATTTCGTTTCTCTAGGTATCACTGTAGTAATTTCATCTGGCTAGATTGCTATGCCAAGAAAAGGTGATAAATGCTATATTATATGTTTTTGTTTCCATAGTACTGTTCCATCAATTTGCAGATATGAAATGGGATAAAACTTATAATAATAGAAATACTGATTACACAAACATAGTTATTTCTTACAACCAGGAAACCATGGAACAGATATCAAGCTTCGACAGCATCAACATAATCTAGGATCGAGTCTTTGTTTCGTTGATGGAAACAGACCCGTTTATTATCTTGTCCATTTGCTAAAAGTTTTATAGTGCATTAAGGTTTTAGCACCCCTAACCACCCCATGACAGCAAGGTTGTATGGAATGGAAAAGATGACATCAATGCACCAGAGCCAAGAACGACTTGCCCTAACAACCAAATGGTGAAGTCTAACTTCAAGCCATAATGAGGTTGCAGGTTCCTGCAAAGGTGGGTTTGGTCTTGTTTAAGAAACAAGCACCAGCCCTATTTTTATTCCCTTGCTATTTCAAGTTGCGGCAGTTGTCGGCTGCAGCAACCCACTTCCTGTCCATCATGCCTGAGAAACTATGGAAAGTTGGGCCCAAGATGATTGATCTGAAGGAGATCGAGTTCTCCCCTGTTGTACATGCTAGTCACTTCTGATCCTGAGAGAATCGATCCACCACCATTTGCTTCCATTGAGGAGTTCAAAGTTGCTCCACCTGATTCCAGGAGTTCAGAATTCTGAGAACCAGTTGCCTGAGAAAGTTCAAAATCACCAGCTTTCTTTGCCTCCATGGTGCCTTTTCCGCCATTCAACTCTTTTGTATTCAAGAAACGGCCACCGCATCCCCTTGGTCGGCGCATTGCGTGGAGATGGCGTGAATAGTGCATATAGGGCTGTCAGCAGATAAAAACTAGATTATTGAGCAAGAGACAGTCTTTCCACTAGCCTTAAGTGGGCAGATTGAGAGCATGGTTGAATCTCCAATACAAAACCATAATAAGAACCAAGCTGATGAATTTTTCAGACACTCATTTAAGCCAACATAATATCTCATACATGGATTAAGTGTGCTCGCTAATTCAGAGATATACTAATGTATTGGATTGATAAACCTGTCTGTTTGAGTCAAATGTTTTCCAAGGGGAAGATACCAAAGCCTTGCTTGAACTGCAAACTTGAACTAACGTACAAAAGGCAAGAATCGGGACAATGGCTACTTCAAAGATTTCATTTGTCTGACCATGTTTTCGGTCTCATATGATTTGAAGTTTCAAGTCCTATAGGAAGTGCTAGATTGAGCTAGCAAGTCAAGAGATCATACCTTACGACTGTTTGTCAATTTCTTCTCCAGCACAGCTTTTGCTCGGGACTTCCTACGCCTCATAATTCCATGGTACTGCTTAGCATTTACATACATGGGCCCATCATCTGCGGTCATGCTCATTGGCAGCATGATTCGTCCCTGCATTATTATGAATAAACATAGAATTCAAGAATTCTACTTGTTGCTGGTTGTCTTCAACATTAAAAGAGAAGTCAAATACATGAGTAAATGTAGTTGCAAAAGATATATTTTCACTCGTGAGAAGAAACACAGACCGAAATTTGAGGTCCAAAAGGTGAGAATACTCCATAACATTGATCCACACGAGGATACTTTGTGCAAATCTACAGTTTTATCAACGAGCAAACCATTATCCATCTGCCACTATAAATCATACTGGCAATGTAAAACCTTAACGGAAATAAAATTCTCACCACAGGCTGACCAAATTCCAGGTCAAAATGTGCACGATACTCTGGCAGAGTTGTTTGCAATGAGATGGCTGCCTGAAGAGTTTTCTGTCCATCAGCTGAAGTTTTGTAGTCACCTGAATGAGAATTACCTGGTTGGTTAACATCAGATAGTCATATTGAAAGTACCTAGATAAAAAGCTCGTAGATAAATTGGAACCTACTTGGCTGATGCATCAACTAGGGACCAGAACTGTCGTCTGTGATTCTTTATTTCATATTAATGGATTAAAATAACTCAGCAGAAGTTCTAGATATGCACTAAAGATATCTGATATCAAATGGGAAGAAGATAGTCTTTGAACATGTTCGGGAAAATATAAACGCCAGGAAGAAATATTTCACCCTTCACGAAGAACTTATCCATTACTCCATCAAATGATTTGAAGACTACTAGACAAAGAATAAGAGAAAATATATTCTAACTTATGATACCAACTTATCTTTTGGGCATGATGGATGAAGACATGTTAGACCAGTCGAGCACTTCCTATTTCAAGCTAACATTTCTTCTCATTGGTGATACACATATTTGTCCATGCAAACAGAACTGATTGCATCAGGAAACAGTCCATTTCTTTTCTGGCACGCATTTGATTAATTTGTCAACAATCTTGTTTTCATGTTACCTCAGTTTGTTCCTTATCATGCGACAAAGGAATCTTCTTTTATTCCCAAGCTCATCTAGTATCTAGCATAACAAAGACATTGCTGGCTTCTAAACTGCGCATGAACTACATTTATGATTTTATCCATTTCATTATGAAAATCCTCCAAAAATATTGCAAGTCTTTGGTCACCGATCACAGCTATATGGCTGAAACACATTTGACCAGAAAATTCCAGTTTGTTAATAATCTATATTTCTCGAGTGTTTTTTTGGCTGAATCCTAGTACGAATGTTCATTGTTTGCACATAGATATGCCTTCTGTACCATGCCTAGACAGAAACTGACAGCTACCATTCTTTACTAAAACATGGATCAATCTACCATATCACTCATCACTTTAATTTATCTAATTTGACTCGTACGATGATTCCAAACAAACTTGCTTCCAACATTTTGGCACACCCATTACTGTGAAAGAAAACTGAAAGTTAACCTTATATCCTACTTGACCATTAATTACTGACTAAGTTTTACGTCCTCCTTCGGGAAACAACTTTCTTAACTCTAATTTCACTCTTATATCAATCAATTTTGGAAAAAAAATCATTATAAATTTGTTTAATTTTGTAAGGCAGTATCTAAAGCTTTCTGGTGCATACAGCTGTAATCCAAAAGTTACACAGAACCAGTTTTTCTATGCCTTTTGAAGCTGTAAACTAATTATGAAAAAAACAAATGTAACATATCAATCAGAAATGCATCTATGAAAAATTCTAAACCATAAAAAAGGAGAAAGATTTGCCTGAAAATATAGTGAATGGAGTAATGTTCCCTTTATCTAGCCCTTGGTCAGTACTCATCCTGGCCTGCTTAGTCACAGGTTCACCTCCAATGGCAAGCTGTTCTACAGGTAAAGCCTTCAATCGGCCACACGATTCACCAGTATCATCTTGACACCCAAATGCAGTCCACCATGGCACTGTTAAGAACTTCCCAATTGGATCATTGACCATTCCTTCATGTTCTTTGATTTTCATTGTCATTAAATTCCCTCTGCAATGACCTTTGTAATTCCGTTAATCGTCTTTATCCCAACAGTAGTTCAAACTAATTCCTGCAAGTTGAAAATTTTCATCAAAATTCTCTCCAAAATTTCTGCTGAATTCAACTTCATAGAAAGGACAGAGCTCCTTTAAATTATGTATCACCATAAAAATCTCAGCTTCGTCAACCAAAGAAAGAAAAAATGATTCTTTGAAAAACCTTGAAATTGCCAAATACAAATCCTCAAATAAGATCATCATCATGTTACTATACAGACCAATTAAACACCAGCCAAATAAATGGGAAAATACAAGAAAAGGAAGTGAAATACATAACTCGAATACGGTTTCTATACATAAAATAATAAAAAATAAACAAGACATAAAATGAACCTCATCTTAGAGTACAAAGACAGTAACCAAATAAACCAGATATACAGAGCGAAGAAACCAAGATAATAAAACAGAAATAAAAAACGAGTCAAAACTGGAATATCCTGATAAAAACACACAGCTTTGACAGACAAAGAAGATGGTATCCATACTCAGAAGTGGAAGCGATCACTAACTTAGGTCTCAGACAGAAGCTAAGAAACCCCTTTTGATAAGAGCCATTTCCGTAAAATCTCAAGCAACAAACAAAAAGAAAGCAGACAAAGAGAGATGGGGAGGGGGAGGGGGAGGGGGAGGTAGAGAGAGGGGGGAGGGGGGGCAATAAATACACCCCAAGTATAATGATTTACACGCCAGTAACCAATAAGAACCAGCTTTCATGCAAATCTTTTGGACACTCACTGTACGTACAAGTATATTATTGCAATAATTTAGCCATCTCGCTCACTCACTCACTCACTTTTTAGTTTTAAACATATATAATCCAGCATCAAAATCTCTCTCATTTCCACTTCTATTTTTTTAGTCCAAAAATGGGTCTTTTGGGGGGTTTGAAGCCATGTAGTGAGCGTTATTTAACTGCTCAGAATCCCCACCCGCAACAGATACAAACTGTGTTCCAAATATGTTTAGAAATAGGTTTTTTTAATTGTTTTCTTACTTTTTTTTGTTAAAATATTTAGCTTTTTATTTTATTTTTCTGGGTAATTTAATGATTTTAATTGTCTGGACAATAACAGTGATAATAATTTTAACTGTTATAATTTTGATAATAATGGTCACATAGCAATGAATTTTCAATGATGTTTTTTTCTATTTATATGTACAAAATCAACAACTTATTTTTATTGTTTAGTTACTATAGTTGTTTTCATAATTTATATTTTATTGTTGTATTTAGTTTAAATTAGATTATAAAATAAAATAATCCTAATACATTAAATTTGATAACTAAGGTATCCGAGTCTTCTTTTTTTGCTAGTTATTTCGTTAAAACCTATTGAACATTTAAAATTTGTATGGATTCAAAATTTATATATTTTATTATAAATTTATGTTGTGCTGAAATTCTGCACAAATTTATTATTTATTTCAGTATAATAAAAAAAAATCATAATTTTAATAGTTTTTTAATGTTGAAAAGAATATGATTTGAGTTGCGATTAAACACAATTAACTGGCTAGTGTATATATATATATATATATGGTCAACTTGTACTGCTGTTTATTACTGACGGTCAGACTTTAAAATAATAAAAATTTGGTTGTGTAGTAATTAGCCCAAGTTAAAGGAACGAATCAAGATGCATTAAGGTTTGCTTTTGGATAAATGCTTTTTCCATTATTCTTTCTGGCGACGCATTGAGGTTTGCTTTTGGAAAAATGCTTTTTCCATTTTTCTTTCTGGTCTTTACAATTTCTCCGTTGGATAGAGATTCCTATTTATTGTTTGGCCAAGCGGCTACACAGCCGTTTGGCCAAAATTTGAATTTTTTTTTATTTTAAATGAATTTTTTGTGTGTATTTTAAATTATTTTGATGTGCTGATGTCAAAATTAATTTTTAAAAAATAAAAAAACATCATTTTGATGTATTTCAGCACGAAAATCACTTTGAAAAGCTACCGCAACCGCACTCCCAAACAGGCCAGTATGATCCCTTTTTCCCTGTTTTCTTTTACATTGTCTAATGTTATTTTTTGTAAAGTGTTTTTTATTCAGAAATATATCAAAATATTTTTTTAATTATTTTAAAAAAATTATTATTGATATTAGTATTTGAAAATGATCTAAATACACTAAAAAAATTAAATTTTAAATAAAAAAATCATTTTTTTTAAATAAAATGAGAAAAAATTACATTCAACTAATATATTTTGGGGCTTTGTCAGAGAGGCAGACCTTAGTATATTTTCTCCTGTTTTATTTTTTATTGCTTAACAGTTCAGGTATTTTGTAATGTGATATACTTTGTTTTTTTAAATAAAAAATAATAATTTATACTTACAATTATATTAAAATAAATAAGGAAAAAGGAAGAGTAAGAGGCATTGCTATTTTATTTATTTAAATCCTAACGGTTATTTTTAGCTGTTGGTAGAGCTACCTTAGCTAGATATTTCCAGTTCCTAAGGTGGGCACAAGATGTCATGTCACGTGACTCACATCCTTCATTATTTTATTTATTTATTTATTTTCTTTTCCTTGAATGTTGGGGTAGGTATGCGTTGGTTTTATCGCATGCTATGATATGATCTGATAGATGTGACAATGACCATTGTCGTATTCGATCATAGGCTTCATCCAATAAAATTTAAATCGATCACAATTTATTTACTGCAAAATAGTTTTGGAAATTAGTTTTTATTAAAATAATATTTTATTATATTTAATGGTGACATAACAAATAAGTTGAAGTATATTTTTTCACTATTTGACTATACTATATGAAAACAAGTTGAAAGATCACTTGTAAGTATTTTCATTTATTTTTAAGTTTTTTTTGTTAAAATAAAATCCAAATATAATAGATGAAAAGAGTGTAATCAAAAAGTTTATAAATTATTTAAAATAAAATAATAGAAATACAAAAAAATGAGAGCTAGATTTGACAAATAAAAAAGTTGAAGGAGGATGAAATTCAAAAATATAAATAACTTATTTTAAAAATTATTTTAAATAAAAAAATAAAGACTGGTAAAAAAGTTGGAGGATGAAATTATTTCAAATGTTGAAGGATGAAATTGATTTGTTTTAATAAATGACCTAAAAAAGATATCAAAGTTAACTCGTGTTAATCTTTGAAACTATTGATTCTGGTCATGAGCTTATGACACCCCATATTAGACAAATTCTAAAAAATATTAAAGTAAAATTCTAAATCAATAAAATATTGAGGGATGAAATTGAAAAAAAATATAATAAAAAAGGCAAGAAAAACAAATAGCAATAAAAAAATGAAGACTAAATTTGATTAAAAAATAATTTGAAATCAAATGTTGAGGGATAAAATTGAAAATAAAGTTCAATTAGGGAAAGAATAAAAAACATAAAAATAAGGATATATAAAATAAAATAAAACCAAATAATGAGAGATGAAATTGATGAAAAACAATTAGATAAAAAAATACAATAAATAACTATTAAAATAATAAAGATTAAATTGGATAAAATAAATAAATTAAAATGATACCATTATATTTTGATGAGGAGAAGAGAAAAATGAAATCCACTAGAATCCAACCACTAGGCTAATGAGTACATGCAATAAACTATTAGGAAGATAACGATGAGTTATTTCCAACATCTTAATAGAAAGTGGTAAATGGACATGAGATTTTTAAAAAAAAATAATAATAATATATTTATAAAAAGACTTAATCACCCTAAAAGTTTTGTTAATTACTAAAAAATCAATTTAAAGTTTGGGTTACAAATTTTAAGGTTTAATAGTCTTTACATAGTGCTTTCAAAATATAAAAAGACTTACTTTCTCCATATTAACTTTTAATATATTATATTTTTAAGAGATTAAAAGATTGATTTTTTTTCAATTAATCTCATAATAACTAATAAGTAATGCAAAAAAAAACATATTCACTCCAATAACAATTTCAATAATTTTATATTAATTAATAATAACTAATAAGTAATGCAAAAAAAAAAAAGTATTAACTCCAATAAAAATTTCATTAATTTTGTATTGGAAAGTAAAATTAATAATTATGATTTGAATGATAAATGATAATTCAGTAAATAGTGATTCATGTCCATTAACAATAAATTCACCTTTCTTTTTCTTCTTATTTTTTTTTTTTAATGAGAAAGAGAAATTTCATTAGAATTGCACTGTAGAGGGGTGAGCATGCAACCATGCAAGAAAATGGTGGATAAGCAATCTCGGTAAGTGCATATTAAGAGTATGGATGAGATTGTTATTAAAAAGTATTTTTCTTTTCAGAAATGTATCAAAATAATATTATTTTTATTTTTTAAAAAAAATATTTTTGATATCAGCACATAAAAATATTATAAAAACACCAAAAAAATCTAATTTTAAATTAAATATAAAGATAAAAATTTTATCAACCAAACAAGATATAATTTGTAAAGTCTCCCCATGCACACACACGCAGTAAAGATTTTCGCCTATCTTTTCGGAGGACAGTGAGGAGTAGAAAATTCCAGTGAGTTGAGATCTCTACGACCCTGTCCATATCTTTCTAGCTAGGGCCGAGGAATGCTAGCTATGTATTAAAGATTTTACTTTTTAAAAAATTATACTGCCATGCCCAATCATTAACATTATTAAATAACAGAAAAAAAAATACTCTTCCCATACTATTGGATAATGTATTTTTTCTCCTTTTTTTTCTAATCTTTTTTCTTCATTTTTTAACATTAGATGTATTGAAGATTAAATTTTCATAATTTTTTAATATTAAGTATTGATATTTTTTTTTAATGAGTATTGAACTTTATAATTTATTTTGATTTTCTATCTATAAAGTTATCGTGGTTTTATAGCCCTATTGACTCGAGTTAATTTTTTTAATTAATATTTTTTCTTAACTTCATCGTTCAATATTAAGTTTATTGAAAATTTAACTTTATATTTTTAATATTTATTTTATATGGGGTTATACAGTTTCATGACCCGAGTTAATCAGGTTGACTCAAGTTTTTGGGTCCATTTTTTTTTAATTACATCCTTTAACATTGAGTTGATTGATAATCGAAATTTATAATTTATTTTTATTTTATCTATATATCTTGGTCTTATGATTTGGATATAACAAGTTAGCCAGGGTTGACATAGGATATTTTTATAATTGATTTTTTTCTTTGTTATTGGGTTGATTGATAATTGTGTTTTATAGTTTTTTTTATTGTATTTTATGAGATTATCATAGTCTCGTGATTCGGGTCACAAGTTAACGTAATTGCCTTAATTTTTCTGTTCATGTAAAAAAACATATTTTTTTTTCAATTTCATCCTTAAATATTGGCTTGATTGATTATTAAACTTCATAATTTAATTTCATTTGTTTTCTATGAGGTTATTTCTGCTTCATGACTTGGGTCATGGGTTTGGTTTGTTTACTCGAGTTAACTTGACTGATTTTTTTCATGTTTTTTAATTGATTTTTTACTTCATCATTCAATATTAAATTGGTTGATGATTGAGCTTTATGTTTTGTTTGAACTTAATTTCTATGTGGTTTATCTCAGTTTCATGACTCAGGTTTGACAAGTTAATCTAAGTTAAATCGATTTATTTTTTAAATTGAATTTTAATTTTAATTTCATCTTTTAATATTGAGTTGATTAAAAACAAGCTTAATATCTTTTCTTTATTTACTTTCTATAAGATTATAAGGATCTTGTGACTTAAATGAGAGATTTGACAAGTTAACTTGAGTTGATCCTAGTAAATATGAGTCAATCCGAGTAAATTTCAGTAAATCAAATATGTTGTTATTTCAATATTTTTTTAAAAAAAAGATATTGTCATGATGTTTTTAATCAAATTGTATTTTACTGGTTATTCGTGTTGTGAACCTTCACATGTTAATAACACTTGATATATTTTTTTTTATATTCAACAAAAATTGATCTGACTCTCGATGTCGCATAGTTAATTATATAGTAAAAACTAGAAGACAGAGAGATTTCACTATATCTTTCCCCCACAAAACACTATTAACTATATAATGTTTTCTCATTTTGTTTTATTTTTTAATTTTAATTTTATCCTTCAACATTTGGTTTATTGGGATTTGAGATTTGTTTTTATTAATTTAATTTTTATAAGGTTATTCTGATTTTATTATCTTCATTATAAATATAATGAGTTAACTCGGTTGACTTAAGTTTTTTTTCCCCTTTTCCAAATTGATTCAATTTTTTAATTTTTCTTTTTCAATATTAAATTGATTGGAAACTAGACTTTGCAATTTATTTTTTTTCCCTTAAAGTTTATCATTGTCTTATGACTTGAGTCACGAGTTTAGCGGATTAACTTAAGATATTAATATAAAATATATTAAAACACAAATAGCCTGTTAAAATATTATTTTTCTTACACAAAAAATCACATGTATACACACTATAAAATAAAAAAAAATCATGTTAACAATTTGATTTTAAAAATGATTTTTTCCATTAAAAATATTTTGAGCAACGGCTTGACATTTTTGACATTAATTTTTTAAATCCAACCGTAGATCTAGTTTTAAACTATGGAAGTTTCCCCATTCAGTAGATTCATTTGATATAAAAGCCCAAACAGATCTGGTTGACCAAAATAATAATATCCTCAGTAATCATTAAATAAAATAAAAAATGGTGGTGAGTGGGCCCACCTGGGTCGGGGGGACAATTTTAACGTCTTCCTCTCCTTTACTTTAAGAAAACTGAGTGAGGTCCAGGTCCTTCTCTGAGCCCTCTCGCCGTCACGATTTGATTTCTCTTCCCGGTTTCAGCTCTCTCTAGCTATTTTTAGGGCACTGTTCATGTCCACCGCGGAAATAAAAAGGTCTCTCCTTCCCTTACTTTTATGGGATGTGACGCACGCCACGTGTCCATTTTACTGGTTGCAGAAATGGAGCCAGCTGGCACGCATACATCTATCTAACTATGTGCTTCCAAGTGGAGATGATCTCTCCGAAGTGCAACGTAGGAAAAAGTAGGGTTCCTGCTGGGTTTTGCGAATCCACGTCAGATTGAGCTGGGCTTTTGCTTTTCTTTCGTTAGAGCCACCATTGGCTTCATGCTTGCCCCAGCTAGGATTCATGATCTATCAAGGTTTTTAATAAAAGTAACGAGTAAAATACAGAAAGTAATCCCACAAGTACGTGGAGGTTCTAGGATATATATATATATTGTATTTTTTTTATTAACGTGAATGTTTGGATCAGCTTACGCGCACCTCGATTAATCTCACGAGTCCTAAAGTTAACGAATATATAAATCTCCAATAATTATCATATTAACAAACTTTCTCTCTCTATATATTTATTGTTTTTTTAAGTGTATAGGTGCATGTTAATTATCATATTAACAAGCTTGTGAGCATCTCGATTAATCTCATGAGTTCTAAAGTTAATGAATATATAAACTTTCAATAATTATCATATTAACAAACTTTCTCTCTATATATATTGTTTTTTATAGGTGCATGTTACGTGCCTCGCTAGGAAAAAAGAGGTTGTTGGTTGTGGTAGAGGCTAGCTGCCATGGCCGATGTATTTGATTGGAGGTGTAGGCTAATATCCTTTCCGTGAGAGGGGAGAAATGATATTTTGAAAATAGATAAAAATTAAGTTAATTATGACAATTTTATTTTTGAGTAAAAAATTTATTTTTATTGAAAATTAAAATTCTTAACTTTTAACTTAATTATAACTTAAGATGTTGGGAGATTCACTTCTTTTTATTTGTGAGCATAATATTGTATTGAAGTATGATTGACGTTGTTTTTTAAATTATTTTTTGTTTAGAAATATTTTAAAATTATATATATATATATATATATAATTATTATTGATATCGGCACATTAAAATAATTTAAAAACAATAAAAAAATAATTTAAAAAAAAACATTTTTTTAAAAAACAATACTAAACTTGCACTAAATATTCATCACGGTAAAGTCTAATGAACCATTTAATGTCTTCGCAAACCATTATCCGACAATTGACGAGTCACCTAGTTGACTAATTATATAATTTAAATGATTAATTAAAGAAAAATCAATGATTTTTTTGACTAAAGAGAGAATTATATTATTAATAGAAATAGTAAGGGTGGGATATAAATGGGGGTACCACTAAGCAAGTGGCTTGTTCTTTGTCTTAATTATACTCATTGATGGTTAATTTAAACTATAAAAACTTTATAAGAATCTCCTCTTTCTTTATAACCACCATTGGATTCTTTATTCCAATGAGCCACCATCAAACAAGTGGAGAGACAAAGCTGGTTTGGAAGTGTGATTAAAATTATTTTTAAAAAAATATTTTTTCGTTCAAATATATATCAAAAAAATATTTTTTTAAATTTTTTTTGACACCAGCCCACCAAAATAATATAAAAACACTAAAAAAATAAAAAATAAAAAAAAAAGTATTTTTAATTTTTTTTTCAAAAAATATTTTTGAAACGTAGTGTCAAACATTCTATTAGTATTATAATGAAACCTTGATAACCTTAATGCATATAAATATATTCTTTGATGACTATGACATTGGCATAGAGGTGGATATCATTACCAGTAACAGCCATTATCGAATATATTTGTGCACTTGAAGAGGATCCCATTAAATTACAAAAAACAATTATATGAACAGAAAATTCTAAAGTCAAATGCTATATGCGATGGCCGAATCATTTGGAGGTATGCAATGTTATTAAAGAAGAGAAATAGCTAATCAATGATTTGGACGTTGGCAATCTTGATGATGCTAGGAAAAACAGCACTCCAAACTGAAGCAATTTCTGTCAGTAACTAGAGAGGAAAAAAGAAAGAAAATTATAGTGGTACGGCCACACTTAATTAAGTGTCGCGATAGAAGAAATTTGTTTTTATAAAGGTCTATGATGTATGACTTCTAAAGTAAATACAATATTTAAAATAAGATAACTTTGATGTGAATTATAAATGATTTTTCTATGTATAAGATGATTTATGAATGAAATACACATGAAAAATTAGCAAGTTCATGATGATAGGAGTTTGGGAGGGCTATGAAAAGAAATGGTGACAAGCAAATAAAATGTTAGAGAATAATATAAATTATATTATGGAGTCTCACCTAACAATTTATGCTTTTAGATGAGATTGTTCTTTAACATGGTATCAGAACCTTTGTTGACCTAGCGGTTCGTGAGTTCAAATTTCATCACCTTCATTCTATTTGATAAAAATTAAGCACAATGTAGTGTGGGTCTATGCAAGTTTCAAGCCCAAAACGTTTTCATTTGAGGAGGTGTGTTAGAGAATAATATAAATTATATTATGAGATCTCACCTAACAACTTAAACTTTTAAATGAGATTGTTTCTTAGCATAAAATTATAAAGGACTACAAAATGGTCATTGGACAGACAAATTAAACAAATCAACTTCTTTTTTTCTCTTTAAAGCTACCCAATAAGCTGGAGAAAAAGAGATAAAAGAAAGGGAAAATAAAAACTATAAAAAGAAGTAATAGAAAACAAAGTAAACAATTAGGCTAAATTCATGAGTTAGGAAGCGTGAGGCATTAACCAACCTTTTAAAGCAAGGAATTAAAAAGGAAATAAGGTGGAAAAAAGGGAGAAACAAGGCAGCAACTCACAAAAGGAAGAAAAAACAATTAGAGGAGTGGAGTTTTCTTTTTACTAGTTAGCATTTGAAGTTTGTTTTAGTGCTGGTAAGAGGTTCTAAGTGTATTTGAAGATGAGAAATTTAGAGAAAAGTAAAATTGTTATGGTTTGGGGAAATTAGGATAATATAGATTATGAATGGCACAAAATAACAATAAAAAAAGTATTGTTTTGGAAGGGGTTAGTGTTGGCCAAAATTGAATAAAAATGAGGGATGTAGAAATCAAATGAATGTTTATGAATTGTTTGAATTGATGTGTGTTGATGTATTTTATAGTGACTTGGAATTAATTTAGTAAATTTAAATAGTTGTAACTATATGTTAGTGTGATAGAAATTTGTTTATGAGGAGGATTATAGAGATGAATGTGATTATCATTAAGAATTGGATTTTTTAAGTGTGAAATGATCATGGTGATAAGTGTGAGAATTAAAAATTTTGAATTTTCAATAAAAATGAAATGAAGTATAGAAGGCCACCACATAAGGAAAATATTGTAAATTAAGATTTTAAAGATAATTGCTAAGTATTGAATATAGAATTTATAAGGATAAAGACTAGGTTAAGGAAAAAGATAAATGATAAGTAGAAATTAAATTGGAAAGTATGCATGTTACTTAACATAGGTTAGAAGTAGATTATAATATATAATAAATTGAAAATACGAATGTTTTATTCAAAGAGTAAATGATTAATCAGAATATTGGTAATGTGATTAAATGGGTATATGTTAAAATATATATCTAATCAAATAAAAAGGTTAGTCAAGAAAATATTAAATTGATAAGATTGTTGAGATACTGATAATGATCTCCTTTTTGAAATTAGAAGAGACTATGAACTTTCACAGCTAAAGGAGTATAGTCTCCAAAAGGCATAGATAGGTGTTATTCACCTCCCTAGAATTATAGAATGTATTACATGGTTTTATTTCAAATATATTTTTATTGAGTGTGTATTAATTAGTAAAAATTAAAAACCAAAGAGAAATAATATTATAATACTAAAAAGGATTGTTGGATTTATTGGCATTCATGAGGGGATTGCTAGAACGTTGTCAATTATAAAGATTATTGGATTTAATGGCATCCGTGAGGGAATCGTTTGATTATTAACAGTCAAATGGATTGTCAGATTTATTGGTATAAGTAGGGCGTAGGGTTATGATCCTTCTCATTGATATGATAAACTAATGCTATAGTTTACATTGTAGATTTTTATGAATGAGTATGAAAGTAGAATAATGTGTGAAACATGTAAATTAAATAAATTTATTATGGGTGTTGTGATTGTCACAATGACAATTTTTTCACGCTTTGCGTCCGACACCCCCGGAGGGGGAGAACGGCACTCGGTGGGTGTGTTTTATAGCCATAAAATCACAACTATAAATTTTTAGAAGTCGTCACCTAGTATTAAGGTCGCTAGGAAAACCTATTAGTCTACGAGAGTTTGGGTAAGGGGACTTGTTGTGTAAGGGAAATACACATCACCCTAGTGCACTTGATCTAAGAGAAGCTACATTGTTATTTGATTATTTTTCTAAATCAATTTTTATTCATTGGTCTTTTCTAAAGTTCAAAAAGAATTTTACACTAAATTTTGAAAACCTCTTTTTTAACTATTTGTGAGTGTACTTTACGATGTAATTTTACACCGCGATAGCTAAAACAAAATAATTGTTAAATTATTTTGATATTGTGGCCAAATCCCAACGGATAATCGTAAACTGGTTACGATATCCAATTTTTGTTTCAAAACATGAGAAATATACAACATATATTTTTTACAAAAAATATACTTGAAAAAACCTTGGAATTCGACCATATGCACAAAAATAACACATTTTTTTGTTTATATTTTTTTTTCTGTGTGGGATGGAAAATTTTAAGCTGTTTTCCCATCTTGGTGGGCCTATTGGCCCACCTAATCTAGGTGGTCGGGTTAAGAATAGGGCCCAGTCCATTGTTCTGCACGTGAACAATGGCAAGTCCCACTTTTCACATGCAGAACGGGAGAACTGTCTCTGCCACCATGTAAAGGAGACTGATGTGGTTCTTTTTGTTGTGGTTGCATCGAAAATGGTGGCCTGTGGTAGCTGGAGGAGGTGTTTGAAGTTGTTATTGGTTCGAGCTGGTGCTATTGTTGTTCGTCGTTAGAGTTTGGGAGGGAGAGCTGGACCTGCTGGCGTGGGGAGAGACTATCGGTGCTGAAGAGAATGATGCAAATGGTCGGTCGACTAGTTGGAGGAGAGAGAAGATGTTGGTGCTATTAAAGGGAGAGAGAGATGACACTAGAGAGAGAGAGAGAGAGAGAGAGAGAGAGAGAGAGTTGATGCTGTAAAAGAGGGAGAAAGAGGTGCCGACGGTGATTCTGTCGGCACTTAGGACGGTGGTGGTGGTTGCCGCTAGTGATTATATCGATACCGAGGAGAAATATAAATTGTCACTGGTTGCTTCTTCTTCTTCTTCTCCATTTGTTTTTCTAGTGCCCGTGTCTCTCGTCGTGCATTTTTAAGTGTTTTCCCATTGTTTTTATCTTCCTGTACTGTGTTCTCTCTTTTTGCAAACTTTATGTCTCTGTAATTTTCCTCCCCCCTTTTGCATGTTGTGATTGAAGCTATTTATTAGGGGAGGAGGCAACTTGCGTGCAGCGGTGTCTTAACCTTTTGTGGCTGGAGGCGGTGACGTGCCTGCAGTGGCGTGCGCTGCGGCGGGACTACAATTTGGGCCGAAAGTTGAAATACAGTTTGGTCCCTCAATTTGTAATTGTTTTGATTGCACTCCCAATTGCTTTAAATTTTGAATTTTGTGCAATTGTATCCTCGCAAAAACTTCAATACCAGCCTTAACTTTGCGAAACCTTTTTTATTTTGATCCTTGGTTTTTGATTTTTGCGATTTGACCCTCAATTGACCATTAAACTCTCAATGTCTTTAATTTGACCCCTGACTTTGCATAATTGGAATGGAAAAATTCAATTCGGTCTCCTAAACTCCAATCTTCTCAATTGAACTCGAATTAAGCTCAAGAACTTGATTTTGCATCGATTTGTTGGATTTTTCATTTGACTAATTTAAAGTATAATTAAGTCCTTGCACTTAATTAAATCCTTCAATTTGACCTTAAATTAATAATTATACTTTCAAATGACCCATGAATGAATCAAATTGGCCTATAAAAAATATAATTATGATTTTCTGCTTTATTCTTACCCAGATTTATCCAATAATAAATTACTTTAACCTTGAATCTGCATTTTCTCTCATTTTTAGCATAAAAGGGACGATTTGGCTCCCAAAAACATTCAAAATTTTCACCTTGATTTTTCTACCAATGTTATACCTTTTTATTTTATTTTTGTTTATTTTGTTTTATTTTGGGAAAATTTGGGGAATAACCCAGAATTGGATTATGACAGTGATAATTAAAGGATTGTTAATTAAAATTATATCTATAGGTATATTAATATGATTTTAAAATAAGATGCCAAGTATATGCATGTATATGTACATGTACTTGTGGGTTTGCATGTGTTATTTGAATTATACATTAGTAGTTGTTATATTTTAGATAATGTTAAATGTTTATGTCATATGGTTGATTAAATATATGTTTGTGTATGAAGTGATTTGAAAAGCATGATTGGTCATGTAAATATAATTTAAGCATGATTTAAAAGAATGTGATGTACTCCAAGATGTTTAGATCAAGATGTTTAGATCATGAATGAGATGTGAGAGTTGATGATAATAATTGGGAATATGAATGTTGATAATTTACCATGTCCAAAATATAGAGGAAACTATACTAGATTTTTAGTAGAGATTTATGGAATGTACTTATAATGCAATTCATTAAAACTATAAAAACAATTCTAATGATTTATAAATGAATTGTGAGTATTCAATTAAATCTAGTTATGAATTTGAGGATGTTATAACCCCGCTCGTGGGTGACATAGAACATGGGAGTAGTTAATGCTTGATATGATCCTTTTGAAGGGTAGGTTAAATACTTCAAATGTAATCCAAGGATGATCATTTAAAAGATACTAGCCAAGTTACATGTGTTTCGCAGTAGGGTTGAACTATTTATTGTGTAAAAATTGATGCTAAGGTTATGAAATGGAGTAAGACAAAGATATAAAAATGTGGTCATGACAAACCTATAACAACACTAATCACGATTGAGCCAACATGATATTTCCCTCTAAACATGTGATCTAGATCAAGTGAATGAAATAACTTGATAAAAAAAATTTAAAAAGAATTATAAGACCTTTTTTTTCTAGGACTGAGTTATTATACCTAAGACACTCAATCTAAAAAAATTATGAAGTTAATTTTCAATCAATCATATATTAAAACATAAATTTGAAAACCAAATTCTAATTACAAGAATAAGAATCAAAAGTAAAACATATAATGAATTTTATATTTGATTCAAGGCTAAAATTAAAAAAAAATTAATTTAGTAAACTCATATATTTAGCATGAGGATCATAAAAAAAACTATATTTTAATTAAATGGTGAAATTAAAAAGAATAATACATTTAAAAAAAATGTGAAGAAGAAAAAGGAGAAATCAAAATAATGATGATCAAATTGGAAAACTTAAAAACATCAAATATGAAATGATTTTTTTTTGACAAAATAGACAAGACAAAAAATTTCAATTCAAAGAATAAGAAAAAAATTGAACATAATATTTGGTAAATTAGGGATCCTTGGATGCCATAGAGAAAACAATAAAACTTCTATAATAGGGATTGAAGTTGAAATACAAATAATAATGAGAGAAAAACTGTAATTTTCAGGAGGAAAAAGAAAGAGAGAGAGAAAAGTCTACTAGTAATAAATTAGAGCAGTATCAGAAACATACACTATATCAAAAGGAAAAGAAGATGAGACACTTCCAATTGACATTGAAATTATACAATAAAAAATAAATGAAATTATAAAACTATGTTATGCCTTGGACATTCAAAGTACTACTATTTTTGGGTTTAAAAGAGATTACTCTATTTCCATATGTCAAATATAAGTCTTTTTTTTTAACAGTTTTCTTTTTTCTATTCAAGAATTAACTCACTTGTTTAATTATTATTTTATCTCTTTTAAAACTTAAAAAAAAATAGAAATATATGTTAGAAGCTCCAACAATAACAAATTTTCTCGCGATGTTTAGAATAACATCAATTACATATTTTTTTTCTTACATAAGTCAGATATTGATTTTTTTATTTTTATTTTCTTACAATAAATATAGTTTATTTTATGAATAAATAAATTTTCACTAAAGTATCTATATGTCAAATATTAAATTTTGACAAAATTGTGACAATAGATATATGATATTCTAAGATTGTTTTTACTGAGTTACATCCGTTCAATTCTTATCTTTTCCATCAATATTATTTAATTTATATATTGTTTTTTAATTGAAAAATTATGTATATAATAACATGAGAGAAAAATTAAAAATCAAAGTAAAACACTTTAATGGCCTAAAAATATTTATTTCAACAATAACTGCTTTCTATAATATCAAATGACTATCATAACATGAAAACAACATCTTTAAAATAAAATTATTAAAATAGATATGCGATATTATTAGAAAATAAGAGTTTTATTTTTAAAATATATAAAAAAAAACTAGTTAAATCCACTAAACTGTTTTGTTTGACTAATTATGACCAAGATTAAGATTTAACATGTTGAAAATATCATTTTGGGAATCAATTATATTTATTCTAAAATATGACTCAAAATTTATTAACTAATAATAATAATAATAATAATAATAATAATAATAAAACCCCTTTAAGACCCATTTTCATCTCTACATAAGAGGGAGGATTAGAACATACACTATTCTCATTTCCAATTTCTTACTGACCAAAAATAGCACTTCATGCATGCAATGACATCTGTAACTCCATCAATGAAACTACGTACTGTGTGCAACTCAGCACTGCAAATTTGCACCATGAAAAACCAGATAGCAGATATATACGACTACGGTCCACACAGATTTTGAAAAGCTGTAAGAAAATGGTATATGATTTATCCTATCATAGAAAGCCAATAAATGTTATACTATTTCAAAAAAATCATAATTATAGAATCCTGTCTTGTGGATTCTTAACCTAAATCCAGATAACCTCTTAAAATCCATAATGGCCTTCACCATTTTTTCTGTTTTCCCTTTTCCAATTTTGGCCACTGCATTTAATGCTTCATTTGCCTCTGCCAATCTTGCTACCCGCTATATAGACCTCCCGTAGGGTTTGGTTGAGAGCACGAGTGAAAAGCAAGCATGGCGAGAAAGAAGGTTAAGCTTATGTGGATAGTGAATGATGCTGCTAGGAAAGCTAGCCTCAAGAAAAGGAGAGATGGGTTGCTGAAAAAAGTGAGCGAGCTAACCATACTATGTGGTATCGAGGCCTTTGTCATCATCTACTGCCCAGATGATCCCGAACCCGCAATCTGGCCATCACGTCCCGACGTCCGACGACTTGCTACGAGGTTCCAAAACATTCCCGCCATGGAGCGTTCTAAGAAGATGATGAATCAAGAAAGTTACCTGAAAGAGAGGATGGGAAAACTAAATGATCAGTCCAGGAAGCACCTGAAGATGAATAGGGAGTTGGAGATGGATGACCTCATGCAACAAGTTTACCAGGAACAGGGATTCGATGGCTTAGACGAAACTCAACTGTGTTGTTTAGCTTGGTTGGTAGCGGAGAAAATGAAGGTCATCAGGAAAAGGATTGGATATTTTCAGCAAATTCCGCCACTCCAAGATGCTTCCCTTCCACAAGGTCCTTTTCCGGACGATGATGGCGACGGTGATGGAACCGGAGGGCAAGTACGAGGAGAACCTGGAGACGGGAGGAACAATCCTACAGATGGTGGTGTACCATGGGACCAATGGCTAGCTGATATAGTAAGTAACCCTGACCATAATGTTGCTAGAGGTAACAACATTTTTGGACTGCGCCTATCTCGAAGCAGAATTACAGGAGGCATCAGCGGTGGAAATAGTTTTGATCTGAGGCTGCTACCTCATGACAATGATATCTTAAGAGGCAGGATCAGTTCCGGTGGAAACGACTTTGATGCGGGGCTTCCTGTTGGAATTACCATGTTAGGGTGCAAGAATTCTGGAAACAGTTTTGATCCTTGGCTGTCTCGAGGCCTAGGATTTAATCGAGGTGGCAAAACTAGTGCCGGAAACAATTTTGATCCGGCGGGGTTGGCTCAAGGAAGTGATACAAGAAGCGGTAGTGGTGGTGGAAACAACTTTGACGTCCTATGGCTGCCTCATCATGTCAAGAACATTGACAGTGCTGCTGTGAACAACGTTGATCCCTGGCTGGCCGCTAGTACTGGAGATAATGGTGGAGAGAGTTTAGGACTGGGGCTACTTCCGGGAAGTAATTTTTCAGGCAGCGGTGCTGGTGGAAATCCTTTCCATGGGATGCATCGTCGCGGAGATAGTGATGAATCTGGAGATATATAGCAGTGCTGGTGGAGGCGATTCAGGGCAGCTTGGGTTTTTTCTGAACCAGTTCAAGAGATCTCAGGCTGCCATTCGATGCTACCAAGAACTGGCTTCATAACAACTTCAGTCCTTGAACATTTGCATTCATTGAATTGTTAGTATGTTTTTCAAATTCAATTTCCTTCAAAAATAATCGTATGTCATTTGGCTTGAACTTTAGGCTTATTGAGGTGATGATGTTATGTTCCATGTTTGTCTTAATTTATTTTCTTTGCTGCATTTATTTATTTATTTATTTATTTTAAGAATGGGAATTATGCGTACGGTATACAAATAGGAACAATATGTAATTAATGAACAGACAATTTTAAAGAGGTTGGTTTTGAAAGTATTTAACGCATAAAGAAAATACGGTTGGCTAATTCTCAAACACTCTTCAAACGATAACATCAAAGCTCGAGAGAGCTCATAACTCGAAATTATTTTTCAATATATGACTTCTACTAAAAAAATGTAAAGAGTAGTTTAAATCATTTTTATTGTTTGGTTAATAAAGAAAAATAACACAGCTTTAAAATTAATATGGAAAGAAAAAGAAAAGAGATAGATAGAAAGATATTATTATACTATATACTAAAAGAAGTCATGGTTCAGTTACTGTAGCATGTGAGTGAAATCACTATTGATTACAATAGTATTGCTCAGTCGATTCAGTTTTCAGTTCGGTCAGGCCACTAGTTTATTTTTTTTTTTATATTTCTTTGCATAGTAAAATAATCATTTTATCCCTCAAAAAAGACAAAAAAAAACAGCAACTGTCGGGAGGAGTGCCACAATAATTGCATATTTTTTTAAAAATGTCTAAATACTAATATACTCCCCAATAAGAAAAAAATGAAGAGTTGGTTGTTGGGGTGTTACGGTAATTTACCTTTTTAAAAAAAAATCCTCTTAATATTGTGCGCGCGTCTGACACACGCGTTGATAGTATTCGGCCTCATGCACGATTCGGGCATTGCGTGCGACAGTGTTCGGTGGAGGAAAGTTTTCATTCGGCATCTCTGTGGATTCCTCGTTGTGTCCTCTTCATCATGTGTGACACATGGCTTTACTCGGTGGACCCTCCCCCTTCACCTTAAACTACACGGCAAAACCCTGATTTTATGGTTGTTTCATTTCAGTCCCTACTCCTTTAATTGTGCTATATGGTCCTTATTTCTGCTATGTAAGTTTTGATTTGTTTCAATTATATTCTTCAATTGAAATTGATTATATATTACGTTTTCATTTCAGTCCTTATTCTTTTAATTTTGGGTTTTGTTTTTAATCCCTTAATATTTTCGGTAAAAAAAATTGATTTTTTTCAATTTTATCCTTTGATTGAAATTGATAATATATTTTGTTTTTATTTAGGCCCTTATACTTTTAATTTTTTATTTTAATTCCTTTATTTTTTTTGTATTTCTTAAATAGACCCTATTTTTGTCCATGTTTATATATATGTGCTTTTATTTTGGTTTTTAATTTTTATTATTTTCTCTTTTGTTGAGATAACATTTTTTTCAAAAAAAAAAGTTCTTAAATTTTAGTTTGTGTTTATGATCATTTGAAAATTTATAATTCTTATTTTTTTTTTCCCTTTGTTCATTCTTTTGGTTTTTTTTTATTAGTTTATTTTATTTTATTTTCACATCAAATGATTTTTTTTTAGCTAATCATTTTTTGATCATTTTTTTTTATTTTCTTGTTTGCACTTTTGTGAAAGTGTTTGGGCTTGTTTTATTCTTTATTGAATTTGTTTTCCATTATTCACGCAATAATAATAATAATTTTTGTTTTTTTTTGTTTTCTCTTTTGTTAATGTTTTTGAGCTTTTTTTTTCTTGGGGTAATTTAATAATTTTTATTGTTTTAGCAATAATAGTAATGATATTTTTAGATTTAAGTTTTCGATGTTGTTGTTGTTATAATAGGGTATGTTGATGTGTTTTATTATATCAAACCTTGCATGTATAAATATTATGTTTTATTTTTGAACTAGCAAAATCTTTTAATAATTTCAATCCTAATATTTATAAATATTGTTTACTCAGTCCCACAATGTAGTGTAGACAGTTTAATTAATAACTCCTAAAATAAGAGCAAGTTGGGTCTATATTAATAGCTTGTGTAGGAATATGATAGTGGCTATTTTTTAAAGTGTTTTTTTTTGCTTCAAATATATTAGAATATTTTTTTTATTTTTAAATATTAGTATATCACGATTAAAACAACTAAGATATATTAATTTTTAAAAACTGAATAAAATAAAATTAAAAAAACATACTTAAGACCACAATAACAAATGATATTTAAATCTAAATGTAAATCACAAAATCATCTTAAAAAACAATAACCCGTTAAAATAATAGTGTGCATTCTTCATTGTGAATTGTGATCCAGGCAATGAATTTCATCATCTAGAAGTCCTGCCCTAAAAATTGAGCATTTAAAACAGAAAAGAAAAGAACTTGAAAAAATTAATTAATCAATAGTGTGCTGAAAATTGTTTTGTGATCAAGTCAATTTAATTTTTTGTATTATTTTAATGAGCTGAAAATTATAATTAGAAAAATAAAATAATATTATTTTAACATAAAACAACCACTGCCACAATTTCAAAACTCCCTTTGAAGCATAAGAATCACTTCTCTCATTATCGCAAATAATTGTTCACAAATGTTGACATACGATTTCAGAAAACCGGGGGCATATGCATTTAAAAAATAATGAAAAGGGCAAATTTCAAACATTTTAATCTCCTTTCATATAGATCACAAATAGCTGTTATAGTAGATAAATTTATACAGTATAGCTCTGAGAGTACACAACAAAGATGAGCATCAACTGGAAGAGAAAGGTCTGCGCCATTTGAAAAAGAGATGAGGAAAAAATTACAACAATAAGAGGAAATCCAAAACTCTACAAATCATCCAAATCACAATTAGAAGATCTTGCTATACTGACTGGTGAGAGAATCCTTGAGATTTGAGTAAAGACCATAAAGGGAGTACTGTCGAAGGTTTTGCACTTCGTACCATGAGTTGAGAGCGGAAAAGTGCTTGTCGGTGCCTGAGAATGCCAATTGTATCCCAAGGCTACAATCAACGGTACCTTGGGGTTTGCAATTGGGTGTTCTTAATGCACAATCCTGATTGTTGAGGCAGACAAAGTTTGAGTTTCCTGAACATTTTGCACAACCATCCCTTTTCCAATACAAGTTCTGTAGTCTTCCCTTCTTGAACTCAAGCACCTGCATTACAAAATTTGAATGGGTTTGTAAAGATCTTATGAAGGTAAATTAAGATCATAATGGGTCCGGATCTTCTCTTACCAGAGTAAAGCTGGTCACAGAGTATGTACTGTTTGCAACAAAAGCAGGTTTAGACCTTGCAGCATATTTTCGACCAGCAAATGCAACCATATACCCACCATGATCGCTCTGGAAAGTACCAAAAGAAAAAAAATATATAAAAAAGGAGGGGGAGTAAACTGAATCAAAGTTGCACAAGCATAGAGCATTAATCTCAAGCTAGGGAAGTGCGTGCAGGAATGTGATGCATTATAATGAACAGGATTCAATTTCCAAGAGATTGAAAGCGAGTGGTGCCTTCACTTATATCCAACATTTTGGTTTAGGGTATCCATGCATAATGGCAATTGCCAAATTAATACTCACTGTGAGAGACTATATGGTGCAAGTGTGGGCAAAATACGACAAAACATGTTTTTTATTCCAACTGCTAGTTTTTCAAACTAGGTGAGGATGAGTAAGGGTACATAGGAGTTATGGTAACAAAGGTTAAAAAGGTTGTTATGATTGGATCATAGTGTTGGTGAAAAATGTAAGAGAAGACACTTGGTCATGGCAATTAATGAAAAAGTTATTACCAAGTGCACAAGACAGGTGCATCTTGCAGGCATCCTAGACTCAAGTTTAGGTTTGTGTTAAGATAACATCTCGCCAGCATCTAGAATACATTTAGTGCTGTTTGGTAGCACGGTGCAAGTGCTTATGGACAAGTACATTTCCACAGGAAAAGTATCAAATGCCTTTTCTACCCAAATGCATTATGAAAAGCACTTTGAAATGCATCCAAAAAGTATTACCAACAGAGCCTTAATATTGTTTATTATAGTTCCAAACAAATAAGCAACATATTAAAAACATTAGAGTATATATACATTTGTGGTTTCAACTTGTCTTGAGATTTCTCTTTGCGACCATTTCTCTATAATTCAATTCATCTATAAGTTTCTGACAATTAGAAGAATGTGAGTTAATTTCTAACACTCTTTAATGAACATTTTAAACACTACAAGTTGATTTTGTATAAGCTTGGTCTAGCATGTGGTACAGTTTTCATAATGTGCATGTATGCCTCATAATATTTGAACCCAGATAAATCCATTTGAGCTCACCTCTTTTGGTAGAGCTTGCTCTTTCCTTTATTACAAAAAAAATAAAAAAAAAAAAAAAAAAACTTTTCACAATAAAAGCATTGATTGCTAACCGAAGCATACTAAGTACTATTGAAATTAATGAACTTTCTTAAATATGCTTGAAAAGTATAAGAAGAACTATTAAGTTCTGAAGGCAACAAATGTACAGATTCTAGAATTCATACATGGGTCAATTAGCATGAACTGTTCTAAAACTATAACAAGAAAATATCTCTAGACACTATTAGGTCGTGAGTGTTGGTTATAAATAGGCAATATGCACAAATACCTTGTCTATTTGATTACTTGAAATAAAATTGTCTTCTATTCCCCAACCCAAGTGTCACTTTCTACATTTTTCACCAAGTATATGCTTGTTCTAAGCTATAACAGCTATTTCACAACAAATTAGCCTTTTTCACAATGAGACTTGTATAAGTCTTCAGTACCTTGCATTACCTTATCTACACTTGAAACTAGCGTAGTGGCACATGGGAGAACAAGCATTAATTTTAACACCAACAGTTTCTATGGCAATTTGCGTAAAGTCCTTATATTGCTTAGACTCGGGATCCATGTGTGTGTCCAACATGCATACCCATGTCCAACTCTTCTTGTTTTTTTTTCAAATTTTCTTTTGTTTTTTCATGTAATTGGAGGGTCCAAATGTTCATCCCCATGTCCTAGCCTCCAATGTAACAAAGCAACATGCATAATCAAAGGCAAAACAAAGTAACAAAGCAACATTGACAGAAACTCGTTGCCAATTTCTGCAAATTGGGGAAGGCTTATTCACAGCACATGGAAAAATTTCCAAATGTTCTTGCTCAGATAAGAATGAACAGTTCCATTACAACATATTAAATATATCTCTTCTTCTTTTCAAGAAGATGCAATAAAGATTAATCAATTAGATAAAAGGGGAAATGGTTTATATGTTTGGCACTATCAATGTCAAGTAACCATTAGAGAGTACATTCTCAACAGTCATTTCTCCTTGACTCAGGCGTCTCAGCGCATTTTACCCCAGCTTATATGTTTCAGTACTTTGAAAATCATTCTCCCAAAAACCACACCCAATCCCTCAATCAAATTCCTATTTTCTTCCATAAGTAAATCTAACACAGCCAGGGTTCTCCCATAACTCCTAAAATTAGAATAAAGAAAAAAAGTAATTCTACCATTCAATCAAAAAAGAAAAAGAAAGAAACAATTTATCACACTTAAGCCGAAACCCATCAATGATCTTAGTACTTAAACCAATTCAAGAGCACTAAATCACACAAAAGCGGTTCGATAAATCGGAAGTAACAAAACATCGATTTCATTAAATACAAATCCAAGCAAAATATCCAAAAAACAAGAAGAAAGTAAAGAGAAAGTGAGGTTTTAACAAACCGGAGAGAAAGATGAGGTATTGATAGTAAGGAGAGAGATCTCGTCGACTTTAGGTCTAAAAACGGAGATCTGAGAATTTTGGTTTGTTAGATCAAGTCTGCGGTCACAGGGAGACAGCTCAAGGCTACTGTTGAAGAAGAAAGATTTCGTTGATGAAAAAGCGATAGCAAATGTGAAAGCATCAGATACTTGTACAGTGGTGTCTAAACAGGGTGAATAAACCTTGTTCGTGTTTGCCGATTTTACTAGGAATAGAGTTGATGCTATTGTTACAAGGAATACAAGGGGAGCTTTTAGTGCTGTTATAGTTGCCATTGCTTCTCTGGTGGTGGTGGAGGAGGAGGCGGCGGTGGTGGGTGTTTTTTTGGTTTTTATTGGTGTTGTTGACTACGCCGTTAAGAAACGAGAGAGAGAGAGAGAGAGAAGTAGACGGAGCTTAGATTCGAAGACGGGCTGAAAGAAAGGAATCGCTGACGGGAGCAGAACCGGGCTTCATGGGCTTTCCAAATATGGGCTTACTCTTAGGCCCAATTTAATGTATTGGGCTATGTATATGATGCAGTGCTCTAGCTCGCCTCCAAATTTAGAGAACTCTTTGTCCAGGTCCGTTTCATATTGTTGCCAGGGAATAAAAAGTTCAAAAGCTGTCCATTTGAGATAAAAGCCCAAATCGTAAGGTTTTTTAAGCCCAAACAATTAGAGTAATTATTTAATTATATAACTTACTCTTATTAATTACATAATTAATACTATATATAAAATAATTATATTATATTTATAATAATATAAAAAATGACTCTCCAAAATAGCTTTTACCATTGAAGTTGCTCTTAACCTTTACCCTCTCTCTCATTCTCACTTCTATTTTGTTCTCTTACACATTCTCTCTCCTTCTTTCTCTCACATATCTTGCCCTTTCTCTTTCTTTTTTTTCTCATCACACACCACTCAAGTTGTCTATTATATACAAATTTGAATAAGATATTTTTTTTTAGTTCTTGATGGGTGAATATGGCACCGCACACGACATATATACATAATATTTTTTATAGGTTAATTGATATATTCTTTGTAAATGCATTTTTTTATGCGGGGTTGATATCATTTTTTCTGACTAATGGTCATTATTGCAAACACAAATCACTATCCATGTAAATCATATATTTTTTTTCTCAATTGATTATCATTTTTATTCTATGTGTTCATTGATATTCACAAACTTTTTTACCAATAACATGTCAAACATTAAATCCAATGGAGGGCTCCAATGTTTAATTAATTTCATGCAACTCATGAGATAATCTAATAGGATTATGTTTTATAGATACCTCAAGTCACTAGGTAAATAAAAAGGTTCTTGTATGAAACATTTTCAAATTCACCATATATTTTCTCTCAATTCTCCTATATATTATTTATGTTATATATTTATTGATTTAAGTATCAAAGAGTTCATCAATTTGTAAAGGATTTATTTTTTAAGAACAGTCAATCTCATAACCAAGATCATAATCAAGCCCATATGCCTTGCCCTAATATTATGTCCCGTGAAAAGCCTAGTTTCTATGTGAAGTTTTTGCATAACTTTATTAATAGTTATTTAAAATGGTTAATTAAATTTATTATGAATATGAATTTTTGTTTTATTATTAATGTGGAGAGATGGAATTAATCACAATATATAAACCCTAGAAAAATGAATACTAGTGAAATAAACAAAAAGTTGAAAAAAAGTTTTTTTTAATATTGATTGGCTCATGTCTCATGATACTAAAGTAACATCTCATGATGGATGTCATTTATGAAGATATTGATTGTTTAAGCATAAGATGAAATAAAGTTTTTAGGGTATAGTTAGATGGGTGGTTTGTACTACACCAAAGGTTTGGTAAATATTCTCCTAACACTAAAAAAATATTAAGGTGATGGTAATGTTTTTAAAGAAGCAAGAGAGGCCAAATGTGTTGTTAGAACAACAGGCTAGAAAGCAAACTAAACAAAATATCAGAAGATGTGCATCTTATTATTATCTTTAATCAATTAATTTAATATAATTAAAAAAAACAATTAATTTCAATAGAAAATGATAAATAAATAAAAACTTGATATAACCTAAGTCAATATCAAAATTAGTGAAAAATACTATAAAAATAAATAAAAATATAATAGAGTTCAATTTCAAATTAGAGAATGTTAAGGGAAGAAACTAAAAAATTGATATTAAAAAACTAATAATAAACAAACTCTGGAGAATTTTTTAAACTTGTGTTAATCTCTTAAACTCACAACCTATAAAATTCTAGACTCAAACTTAATTAAAAAAAAATGATTTTCAACAAATTCAATATTAAAGCATGAATTCAAAAATAAATAAAAAATATCATTTTAAAAACGCCCTTAAAAAATAAAAGTAGAATAGTTTAAAAAAAAAGAAAATAAAAAATATTATGAAGCTCTATTTTCAACATATCTAATGTTGATTGTTAAAATCGAGAAGAAAAATCTCATTAGACTAGGTGACTCCATATAAAGCAAATTGAAATAAAATTATGAAGTCAATTCTCAAACAATCTAATATTGAAAGTTGAAATTAATAAAAAATAATTGAATTATTGGAGGGTGAGTTTCAGAAAAAATATATTCAATTAGATAATACAAAAAATAATTCAAGTTAAACTCGGATTAACCTACAAAACTAACAACATGGATCATGATATCAGGATAACTTTTATAAAAAAAAACATTATTTTTAAGAAAAAACAATTAATTAAAAAAAAGACAGAGAGCCAAAACTCAACCTAGGGTCAACCAACCCTAATCTATGCTTCATGTTAATGGAGTTAGATAATCCCATAAAAAAACAAATAAAGAAATTATAAAACCTAATTTTTAACTAACTCAATACTGAAGAATTAAATTAGAAAACAAAACACTATTCCAATGATTTTTTTTAGATTTTGATTACTTTGATTTAACCAAACATATCCAATGTTAAAGTTTGAACAAAAATAAAATAAAATAAACCTCATGAGTCTTCTATATAAACAAACAGAAAAGAAAATTGTAAGACATCATAAATGATAATTCTCAAAGCAACATAATAATAAAGAATAAAATAAAAAAAAATGAAGTTGTTAAACTGATAAATTAAAAAAATATATATTATATCAATAACAAGTGTTTTATGCGTGGCCAACCACACCTTCTATTATTTTGTTAATAAAAAAAAACATAAAATATGGTGATCCGTGTAGAAAGGCAATCACCACCATTTCCTGGACATGTCTTTAGCGTCCTGAGGGACCAAAGTCCAGGTTCAGCTTTGCAGCTGCAGGATCCAAGATCTCCTGGAGATTAGACAAGAAAGAAGAATGGTGAAGACATATTTACGGGTGTTTCACACTGTGTTTCAAAAGTATTTTTGAATTATTTTTTAATGTTTTTAGATCATTTTCATGTGCTGATGGTAAAATAATAAAAAAAAACATCGTTTTAACGTATTTCTAAATGAAAAAACACTTTCAAAAACAACCTTAACCACACTTCCATTCGATCTGAATCGATCTGAAAAGTATATCTCACTTCAGTCCACCAGATTCTGAAAAGTATTTCGCAGCAGAGAAGAGAAAACGAGGCAGAAAGAATCTTGAATTTTTGTATGCAGCAGGTGTCAACCACCAGCACCAACCTGTTAATCATGGCCACTCACTGGCTGTGATATAAACAAAGCAAGAAACAACTCTTTGGCTCTGTATATCTTCTCCTGGGCAAATAATTGGCTGGCCTTGCTTGAATAATTCAGGCTAGCGATCAACCATGGCGTGCATATATATTATCAACTAGGATCGTGCGTTGCACGCACGCAGAGAATTACACAAGATTAAAGAAAGAAAGACGCTGCTAAACATATCAAAATCAGATTTAAATAAATTGCAGGCTGTGAGAATCGTTGACCTTAAGAAAAGCTAAGCAGATGGCCATGAATTATGAAGGAAAACATATTGTATTCACATGCATTTGCTTGCCCCCCTGCCCTCTCTTTACTTCGAAGTCCAATTACATCTTCCCTTAATTCGAACTCCACCAATAATACTCTTTATCTATCCCATCCTACCGTTGACTTTGCAAATTCATGACACCCCAAATAAACCACTTCTCCAGCCATGGCCATGGCTGACCAGATCGATCATTTGCATCGCATATCCAATTCCAGCTTCTCCAGGCTTGAATAGTCCTCGAGGATATGAACAGCACAGCAGGCTATTCTGGGTTTCTTGGATCCGATCACATTGGTGGGTTTGGCTACGCCATTGGCGTATCTGTTGGAATCCTGCTGCTCATTACAACAATCACCTTGGCCTCCTATTTCTGCGCACGAAACCAGCAGACGTCGGAGCCAGGCCAGGCGAGAAACGGTGCGGATCGGCAGCTGGACCTGCGAAACTGTGTTGTTGATATAGGGCTAGATGAGGCCACTCTAAAGAGCTATCCTACACTTCTGTGCTCGGAGGCCAAGCTGCACAAGTCAGACTCCACCTCTACTTGCTGCTCGATATGTTTGGCAGATTACAGGAGCACCGATAAGCTGAGGTTGCTGCCGGATTGCGGGCATCTCTTCCACCTCAAGTGCGTTGACCCGTGGCTCAGGCTGCGCCCAACCTGTCCGGTCTGCAGAACATCTCCATTGCCAACACCCCTCGCAACCCCTCTGGCCGAGGTTGTTCCACTGGCAAGCAGGCGGGATTGACCGATACAGGGAAGGAGATCGAATTATGTTTCGCAGTCTTCCGATACCATCTTGACGCTGCAAAATCATGTCATCCCACGGGACCAGCTCCATTATTGATCCATAAAAGTCTTTCCCGCAATGTAATCTGCCCTATATTCCCTTTGTTTTTGTAGTTCTTGAAACACATTTTATGCCATACAACAACTGATTGAATTAAATGCAGATAAGATTCAGCAAGAACAGCTTTTTTTCCAATTCTTCAGTTGGACTCCAAAGAATTTATACAACTCTGCTATGTATATTTACAAAAGTTCGCATTCTGTAAAATCCCAAAACCGGATAGTTGTTCTTGAGCAGGCTAGTTTTCCATTACAGATAAAAGAAAAACAGCAAGATGTGCATCTGTGTAATTAGGAAATACATTTGAAGTATGAGTTATGAAACCAACTACCAGATACACGAGTATTGAAAAGAATTGGTAGAAAGAAACCTCAACAATACCCATAGCGTCTCCAATACTGCTATAGTTCAATACATTCAAGTTCTAAAGCTTCTCTCTACCCAGAAAATTAAGCAAACAAAGCTCAGATGAATTCCTATGGCTCCTCCTAGTCCTGGGCTGTGTTCAGCGAGCAGACAGGGACTTAAATTGGAGTTTGGAGAACGTCCTATCACTCCCTTACCCATAATTAGACAAATGACTCCATAAATTTACTCCTTTTTTTTTTCTTTTTCTGGATTTCAGTAAATTTTATTTTTTAAAAATATTTTTTTTGTGAATCTAGATTAAATTAGTAAAATTTTAAGTGTCATAGAACTTTAAAAGTTAGCATATTCTAACTTTAACTCGATATATGTAATATAGATCTCAAATTCTTTACTACTATATTCACGTAATTTAGAGACATAAATTCATTTTCGGACAATATATATCAAACATTTTTGGCCGAAAATTATTGATTGGCTAAATTTTGATGTCTATAAAAACTCGATCTTTGTGTTAATGTATTCCATTTGGCAAAAGGAGCATCATTAAAATGGTTTTAGCCCCCATTCTTGCCCAAAAAATAGATCGAAACTCAAAAATATTTTTAGATTAGGCTTGATTTTTTTCACTTATTAACTAGTTTTATGCTAATTTAATCCCACAGATGGATTTTTTTGAAGTATTTATAGTGTTTTTTAAGTGTTTTCTAGTGTAAACAAATATTGAAAATGAGTGTTTTTTGTCCAAAAAATTGAATACCCAACTCTCCAGCCTGACAAAGATGAACCAGAAACATTGTGACATTTAATTTAAATTAAAGAAGCGAACAACGCATAACTGCCCAATTTGTAAGGCTTAGGGTAGCAGCCATGTGCCTAAACTTATTTTTAAAGGCCCAACACACTAGCCCATTTAAGCTCGCTTGCCTGATTATTTTTTTATCCTTTGATTTTTTTTAATTGTTCTTTTTTTTTAAAAATTGTATCTTCTACTATTAGATTTTATTAAAAAAAATATTTAATTTCATCATTTAAGATTTGGTTGATTTTGAATCAGTCTTTATAATTTATTTTGGTTTCTTTTTTATTGGATTTATCGTGATCTCAAACAAATATCTTGACATTTAATTGGGGCTTAATTTTGCAAAAATCTATTAAATATTATTTTTTGAAAAAAATAAGTTGTTCAACTCAATGGAGTCCATGACTTGGAAAACAAGTTTGACAGTTTAACTTGAGCTGATTGATAATTAAGCTTCATAATTTGTTTTAATTTGTATTCTATGAGATTATTTTAGTCTTTGAAAACATATCTTGGTGTAAGGGTTAGTGCTAAATTTACGAGCGTCTATTTTTTATCATATAATTAAAAAATATATTATTAAACTTAGTGGAGTCCATAACATAGGTCACCAATTTAACAAGTTAAGCTATAAAATCTAGGTCAACCTAATATGTTAATGTCTTAATATTATTATTTTCTTAAAATGTCATATTGAAAAAAACAAAAAAAATTAAAGTCAAATCACATTTTTGTCAATCATTTAGGGTTACACTCGGACTTGTTAAGTTGATTGATTCACATCAAAACAACTTTCACACGTTTAATTTTAAATTTGGGACTAGGAAAAAAGTTGAACCATGAAATTTCAAGATTAATCTATCAAGTCAAGTTTAATGATATTTTCAAAATGTATTTAATGACCTAGACATTTTCTACCCTCAACGTAGCACAACTCAATTATCTAGTAATTATGATAAAAAATTTGTATTAAGGCTTTATTATGGATTGAAAAACATTATAAATACTTATATGAGTCTATTAACCACCCCTATAAGGACATCTTTGTTGTCATAATATATTTTTGGGTTATTTCCTAAAATCTAACCAAAAAAAAAAAAAAAAAAAGTAAAATAAAAAAGGCTGGTGTTGATAGAAAAATCAAGGTGAAAATTTTGAATATATTTGAAAGCCCGATCGTACCTCTTTTATGCCAAAAAATGAAGAAAAATACAGATTCAAGGTTAAAATAATTTATTATTTGATAAATCTACTTAAAAGTTCAGTCGAAAGGCATAATTATATTTTATAGGTCAATTTGATTTAATCGTCGGCCAATTTAATGTGTAATTATATTTGAGAATTAATTTAGGGTTCAATTGAAGGATTTAATTAAGTGCAAGGACTTAATTATACTTTAAATTGGTCAAATTAATTTTATTAAAATCTTAATTGATAAAAAAATCAAGTTCTTGATCTTAATTCGGGTTCAATTGAGAAAATTTGAATTTTCAGAGATCAAATTGATTTTTTCCCAAGCCAATTGGGTGAAATTAGGGATGAAATTAAAGAAAATTGAGAGTTTAATGGTCAAATTGAGGATCAAATTGTATCAATCCAAAACCAAGAACCAAAGTAGAAAGTACATGTAAATTTAAGGTTGTTATTTAGCAGAAAGAGTTGAATAGTAATTTTCAACTTTATAAATAGAGTTGATCAATTTAAAAAAGAAAGGGGAGGGAGTACAAAATAAGATTAAATCAAATTGATCTATAAAAAATATAATTATTCCTTTCGACTTAATTTTTACACAGATTTATCCAATAATAAATTATTTTAGTCTTAAATATGCATTTTTCTTTATTTTTTGGCACAAAAAAAATACGATCAGGCTCTCGAAAAAAGTTTGAATTTTTTACCTAAATTTGAAGGAATAATCTAGAAATGAGTTATGACACTTATATAATGTTTCAATCTCTTTGTTAGTATTTGTTTATTTGAAATATTAAATTGACTTAATATAAGTTCTATATTATCTGCAGATCATCACTGAAGAATTGAGAAGTAAAATCTTTTATCTCGTTAATGAGGTATAATATTGGGTGTATATAAATATATCAAATGTATTTTAGATAAAATATTAAATTTTGGTTTGATAATATTTATTTGTTATTTATTATTCATTGGATAACTATAAAGATGGCTTGTATGAGAGAAGCCTCCAAATTCAAGTTAGATATAAAAATATTTTTATAAGTTTTTTAATATAACTTTTTATGTAAAAACTATTTTAATAATTATCCTTATACGCTATCCTCGATTATAATATGAGAATAAAGGTTTTTTGCTGGATTAATTATCATTTAATCACTAGGAGGGTCCTTCAAAATCCTTGTTAACAAAGGTAATCAAAGAGTCAAAAAAATGTACATATTTAGGACAGGTTGACAAATCTTTATGTTTTAAACTTGTTACTGCATTTCAAAAAATATATTTTTTTTAAATTTTATTTTAATTTTAAATTAAATTTATTTAGTATTATTAGGTCATTTGGATATGTTGATGTCAAAAATAATTGTTTAAAAATAAAAAAAATATATTATTTTGATACATTTCTAAATGACAAAATGCTTTAAAAAGCAATCATAATCTTGCTTTGGTAAATCAATAATATTTTAATACATTTAAAATCATAATAAAATAAATTTGAACTTTCTCAGTTGTCAATAGTGTTTGTCGCCAGAATTATTAAATTTGGCAAAAAATAACAGTTATTTTAGATTATGATTCGAGCAATGAATCATGAATCAATTCATAATTTGTGCTTTGAATCGATCAATTCCCTACTGATTTAATTTGAAATATAACTCAAATTGACAACTAATTATTGGGTTGAATTTAAGTTTAATAACACTATTCATAACTAGTAAATTAGTTTTTTTTTATTCTAATGTTTTAGCTCTTTTTGATAGATATATAGAAATGATTTTTTTTGATAAAAAAAATTAGATTTTTTCTTCTTCTTTAAATGGGAGATGCAAGATTAAGAAGAAAAAAAAACTAAAAAATCATTTTATTTTTTATTTTTGGCTATTCCATTGGAAATTCCTTGAGACATTTAGAAATGTTTTTCAATAAAAATAATAAAATATAAAAGTCTTCAATTTATTTTGACTTTTTTCGAGATGATTTCTTTATTTTGAGAGAAAAAACAAAACGAAGGAAAAGGCATCTTATTCTTGCATTACAAATTTATAGTAACAGAGTAATAAATTATTATGAAAAAAAAATAGTTTGAAGGATTTGTCTTTTGTGTTCAAAATATGTGAGTATGATTGGTATTGTAATTTATTTTTAAAATAGTTTTTGTTTAAAAATATATTAAAATAATATATTTTTATTTTTTAAAATTCATTTTTGATATTTCACACATCAAAATAATTTAAAAATATAAAAAATTCTTAATTTGAAACAGAGAAAAAATAATAATATTTTTTTTTCAAAAAAACGTTTCTAAAATTAAAAAAAACAATTTCTTTAATAAAAAAATGTCAAGGGAAAAGGTTCTAAAACTAAAAAAATTATTTGTCTATTGTTTTCTTTCTCACATACAAACAAAGTCGCTCTATCATTTGTCAAAGAAATTGAAAACTCCCACCTAACGTTCTCTTTGCCAACGACCAGATTACAACATTTTAATTGACTTTTCTATAAAATTATTATTTTATATAATAATAAAAAAGATATTTTAAAATATTCTTAAAAAAAAATATTTGTACACCATAATTCAGAAATCATCAACAAATCAAATCCTCATCGTAATCAATCACAGACAGCCTCAACAAATCTGGACCATCCATTTTCAGAACCAAAAATCAACGATCAATATCAAACTCCAATCCCTGCTATGAAAAATAGGATAAAATCACCTGATCTAAAAAAACCGAGATAGATATTTCCATTACGAACACAAATCAATCGTCTCTCTCAAAAAAGAATCCTTAAATCACAACGTTTTCTGAAACGAAGCTATGAAGATGGCTCTTTACAAGTTGATTGTACCTTTGCTTATCTCGCTCTGTCTGATTCTGCCCATGACTCTAGCCTCCAAATTCGAGTACTGCGGTTTGTCTCCCTCTAATCTTCAATTCATCAATATCAGAACTTGTCTTAGTCCCATGTTTTATCTTGATTTAATCAATTCTTTTTTGATGCAGATAACAAGGATTATGCCGTTAAAGTTAGCGGAGTGAAGATAAGCCCGAATCCGGTGAAGAAAGGGAAACCAGCCACCTTCATCATCTCTGCAACCACAAGTAAGTTTTTTTTTTTCAAGGAGATTAATGGGTTTGATTTTGCGTGTGTAGATGATTATATCGGTATGTTTGATTATTGAATTGCAATTAATTAATGCAGGTGAAACAATTACTGGAGGGAAATTGAGAGTTGATGTTAGATACTTTGGATTCCCTGTGTATGGAGAGTATCATAATCTTTGTGAGGAGACATCGTGCCCCGTGACTGGTGGCGATTTTGTGGTGTCTCATTCCCAAGAGTTGCCGGGATTCACTCCATCTGTAAGTGATTTATATGTATTTTTATAAGTATTATATTGAAGATGGTGTTGATTAAAAGAGATTGTATTTGTATCATGCGAATGTGTGTTTTGAAAAATTCTGGTGATTATTTCTCGATTATAGTTTTAAAAGAGATAGGTTGAGCTAAGCAATTGGTTCTTCAAGTTCAGCTGTTAAGTTTTTTTGTAGCTCTGGGCTGCTTATTTGGAATTCCAATCTCATGAAGAATGTTTCTATTAGAGTGTGAAGAAAAAACTTGAGTTAAACAAATTGGATGATGTATTGTTGTTTCTGTAGAGTTTTTTTTTGAGAAATCTCAGTCTCCCATTTTTCTAAATGAGAAATCTTAGTTTTGGGATTAAATGGTTTAATAACTCATCTTGTCTCGTGTAGTAACATGTGCCTAATTTTTCTTGCAACCTCATGTTTTAAAATCTTCATTAAATGTTACAAGATTCATCCTTATTTTCTGGAGCAAAATGGTGAGTTGTGCAGTGAGTCTTTTTTCTTCTTCTACCAATCAGTTTTGCTTGTGGGTGCACTGGTCAGTGATCAGTTATTCCAAAGCACGGCTTGAGATAGGGTTTTATTGTGTGGAATAACACTATCACGGCTGCTATCATTGATGAATAGATGTTTCTGCTCCGCATAATTTTCCTTTTCAAGAAGTACAGCTAGTTTAATGATAATAATGTTATTTTTCTGTGAATCAAATCCAACTTAAAAGTTTGAGATAGGGTATTATGGTGCAGAAATGAGAACAAAACTATCATGGCTGCTATCATCGATGAATAAATGTATTTGCTCCAGATAATTTTTGTTTTGAAGAAATGCATCTAGTTTAATGACAATAATGTTATTTTCCTGTGAATCAAATCCAACTCGGATGTTTGTTTCTTATGAATAGTTTATCATCATGATATCCATGCTCTTGCTTGAATCTATCTCTACTCCACCTTCGCCTTCGCCTTCACCTCTCCTCTTCTTTTTTGTTCTTCTTCTTTTGAATGATGCAACATATGGAGGAAAGGCTTCCCCAGCCTGTTTCTTTTCTCATTTGAATTGCTGAGTGTTTGATTCTGAATGTTTGTTGCAAGGAGGTGCCTGTTTTGAATCGCTGATTTAATTTTATAGTGGAGGCAAGATAGTGAGATCCATGGGAATAAAAAAATTACATTTCCCTGATACCTATGGCAATGTTTATCATTTGCAGGGTTCATACTCTCTTACTATGAAGATGGTTGATGGAGAAGGAGATGAACTTACTTGCATTTCCTTTGGTTTTCACATTGGTTCTGCATCATCTGTTACGGATATTTAATGAAGGGTTGCGTCTTGGTCTAAGCACCATCAGTGTACAAGAAGAACCTTCATTTCATGCACCTTTCAGCTGCCCTAATATACCATCTGGTATTGTGTAATTTGCAATTAAGCTCCATTTTATCGAGACAATGTTTCAATGCCCATTATGTGCCTTTTGAAGCTCTACCCCCCAGCTTAAAACTTTGTGGTGCTGCCATTGTGCTCAAATGTAGGAGGGAGAAATAAGAATGTTGTGGTCATTGAATGATCAACCACATATTTTCTGTAAAGTGAATGGTTCACCAGGAAAATCCAGCCATTTGTGGATGAAGAAGATGAAAACACAGGTGATTTGCTATGCATGTGCTGCCGGGGTTGGGGGGGTCAATGGTTTTCACTCAAAGTTTGTATTATAGTATTCCCATGATTTTGATTTTGATTTTGATCATGAAACAACAATTTTATTGAAATTTTATATCCATTTTTCAATATTGTTACCAATCCGTTTTGCTCTCGTCTTTTTATTTTTTTTCCTCTTTTGTGAAATCCATTTTGTATCTAACTAGTATTTATCTGGCATTTCGTAGCTGAGTGAATATTTTTTCCCAGAAAAAAAAACTGAATATCCAAGTTTTATCAATATATTTTGACAAAAAAGAAAAAATATAAATTTTAAAGTTTATGCATGTATTTAATTAATCAATTAAAAAATTATATGGGCCAACAAATATATATATATATATATATATATATATATATATATATATATATATATTAATGCATTTATTTGACTTGTCTGGCTGCAAGTTTGATTTAGATATCAAGTAAAATGTAATTATAAATAAAAAAAATGATTCATATATATAATAAAAAAAAATAAAATTTGTGTTAATAAAGAGGTGTATGATCTCAAGTTAATTTTTAAATATTGTAAGAAATTACAATAATGTTGTGATTGTATTTCATTGTATAATGATTGTGAAACCCCTGGTCTATAATCAGTAAATGGATATTAAATAAGGTAATTTCTTATTCAAAATGTTAAATTAGGAGGAAAATTTTGATGACTTGGTATGAACCTCCCTAATAAATTAACTTAAATTTATGACGAGATAAAATAATAAAATCAATACATGAAATGCTAGTTAGTGATAAATCACGTATACTTTCCAACAAGATAAAATAATTATCTTAAAGCAATGATTTTTTTATAAATTTAGGGTGAGAATATTTAAAAACAAATATAAGGTAATTTTGAATAAATTAATGTATAATTTTACACGCAAATAATGCTAAATTGTCGGTACATGCCCCATGTATAATTGAGTAGTTTTAATAAAATAAAAAAAGGGAGGAAATATGAGGGAAACATTTGTATTATGAATATAAAAGAAAGTATTACATGAATTGGTTTGAGAATCTTGATGATTTAAGTAAATAAAACAATATCAAAATTTCTATTTTTAGCGTGAAAACTATATGTTATACAATTTTATGATATCAAGCATAACTCTCGATCAAAGTAGTTGGGTTGGGCTAACATATTTTTCTATCTTCGGCTAAAAATTCAAAGAAATCAAAGTTCAGGAAGGTGAGTGTCAATGACAAAAACACAGAGAATAATATATGCACTCATTAATGATATTGTAGTAATTTTAGCAAAAATCTTCTCTCTCAAGCATTGTTCATGTCGACAACCCTTTAAAGAAGAAAAGGGCACAAATTCTTCATTTTCTCTTGCAAAACTTAATGTTCTCTTTCAAATTTAGGGATAGAAAGACTATTACAAGAGACTTTTACTAGCAAAAACCATACCAAATTTACTTGGGATAGGAGGTTTATGAGAACTCAAGTGAAAAAAATGGGGTTTAGAGAGAATAAACTAAAAAAAAATAAAGGAAGGAAAATAAGAATAAGGGGTGGTATGAATTCATCAGGAAGGAATTCAAAGCATAAAAATCAATTAGTGAAGTATTCTAGATCTATTTATCAAAGTTTGAATGAAGTTGGATGAAATTTGATAAAACAAGAAGATTCCTAAGATTTGGGTTTAGGGTTCTATATGGAAATCGGAGAAAATATAAAATTTGATGCTAATGAATTTAACTGGGATGAAACAAGTTAGGAATAACTTAAAATCTTGAATAAATGAAGAAGAAAAACTTGGTGTTTGTGGGGTGTTAGGGTTGACCATATAGGGAGAAAATGAGAGTTTGATCTAACTGATTTAGTTTTTTTTTTTTTTATGGTATGTATTAAATGTGTATTGATATGAAAATAATAATTAGAGATTAATTTAATCATTATGTTAAGTTGTAATTTACTATGATTTAAGATTTTTGTATATTATTATAGGAATTGTTAAATTATTGTGCTTTTAGGTTAGTGAAGATGTAACAAATATTATTGGTGTAAATCATGGTGAGAATAAAAATAAAGTGTAAGAGAAAAAAAGCCTTTTGGGCCGACCACAAAAAGAGTTATAAGGAAGATAGGATAGTTGATGGTAATTCTCATAAAATAAGATTCTATTTTGTATGTGTTATTTGAGATGAAGAAATTGAGGATGAATTTCTTAACTATTATATTTTAGATACTTAAAAGTTGAAAGCCTTATATATATAAATAAATAAATATGATGAATTAATGAGTGGAACCTATAATATGACATGTTGATAAGGTATTAGAAAGTTAAAATGTAAAAGTAGTTAAATTTTTTAAGTAGTTAATTTTTTATTAATTATACAATGTTATGATTTGCATGGCATGATGGGATGTATAAGGAAGTTCATGTTAAGATAAGAGGATTATATATGGGGGTTATGTTCTTAAAATATTGGTGGCATTGGGTATATACATGAATTAAGATAAGAGGAAGAAACTTAATGTAGGATTATATTTTATTTGAATTATTAGTAAGAAAATAAAATGTAAATGACATATATATAAAAGATGATGTTCAAGGAATAGCTATTTGAGGACATGTAGTCAAAAAATAAGAAGAAAAGTATCTAATGGAAGATAAAATGAATAAAATAGTTAGTATGTATGTTAGAAACATTAAATACTTAATTAAATGATACTTGTCTATGAAAACCAAACTACTTTAACAAATTAGATTAGTATATGGTTAATGGGAAGTCATTGATGGAAATATAAGAATTTAATAATTGTTAAAGGATAAATAAATTCAGAATAATATATGGAAAATGATATGCGTTAAGATATAAAAAGAATTTTGTTGAATTAATTGTATAAATTGAGACTAGATTTCATGAGTGATAATTCATAATAATATGGACAAGACATTCATAACGATACATTTTTTGAAATCAAGAAAGGCACCTAGAGCGGTTGGAGAGGAAGGTAGATGGTTGGCATCTTATTTCCTTACTTTAGTGTAAAAATCACATTTAATTTTTCATGTATTTGTTATGCAATAAAGAAATAGATAACAACAAGGAAATGATATATGAGATAAAAATGAGAAGAAAGAATAATGTTTAAGATGAGAGAAATATGACAAGATTTAATGGTATCATGTCATTTTGGGCAGAGACTAATAGAAATTTGATGTTTTGGACGTAGACTAATAAAAATGATAAAATTTTCTATTTTGGACAGGAACTAATAAGACTGGTGAAGTCTGTCATTTTGGATGGAGACAAATTAAAGTGATAAGGTTAGCTTTTGAGTTAATACCAATGAGATGATATAATATCATAATTGGAAGTTTGAATGTAACTATGAATACGAATGCATGATGCTTATAGAGGATAAAAGGAGATTAGATACCTAAACTTGAATTGAAATATTTGATTGAAATGGATCATGTTTAATCCCCATTAAATATATTTTTAATATGGAAATTATACATTAAATATGCTATCATTATATGTGATATAAGTTCTTCATATACGACAAGATAAAGTTGATCTGGTACTACTTTTAGTTTAGTTGTTTTGAGGTGTGTGTGCTTCCTTGTATTTTTGTATGTAGGGGTATTGGGGTTACTAATTATTTTGTAATTACTTTTAACTTATATCTTTTTTATTTTATTTTCATGTCTTGTACATATATCTTCTGTAATATTATATGTTTAATATAAATAGATGAATAATGATATGTTGTCTATGAGAATGCTGAATTTGTGATAAGAAAATTAATTATGAAATAATGGATTAATAAATACGGGTATGCTTAAGGCTACTATGTGAGATTTAAATTGTCATGTGGTTATTTGAAAAAACAAAACAACAAGATAAAATTTTTTGAATAGAATCACATAAAGTGGAGACTCTGCCAAAATTTTGGAAACGTAGAAATATTACTAATTATGTTTAATGCATGAATAATTGTTTAAAAAGATATATGAAATGTATAAATGATATGGTTTTAAAAAGTGAAATTTGTACTAGAAAAGTCTAAAGTGTTTGTGTATAAACTTATAAAAATAAATTATATAAGAATATATTAATTTAGTATTTAATCTAGAATTGAGTATGAAATCCAAGTATTAGAAAAGAGATTAACAAAATAGAATGAAACACAAATAATAATAATAATAATAATAATAACAATAATAATAATAATAATAATAATAACAACAACAACAACAACAATAATAACAACAATAATAATAAAGTGACCCTATTTTTTATGTTCATTAATCACGGGGTGTTAAAAAATATAAATATATTTTTTATGCAAAACAAAATAACTCTTAAAATATGTGAATTGATAAACTGATTGCAAATGACATCTTAAACCTTAATATCAAAATTTTACAAATATAAATTATTTTATTGAATTCATCAGTATGATATCTAATAGGCTTACCTTATTTCATTCAAAGAGTATATAACTAATAGTTCAACTACAATTTGTTCCTTAAGGATATGATCATGTAAAAACTTTACAATTTTTTCCTCAATATAGTAGTTATAGTCTCCTCATCAAATCCTCTCAAACCCTCATCAAATAAACAAAATCGAATAGCATTATATGCTTATTCTATAAAATCTTTTTTCTCCTTATTATTTATCCCTTTATAAAAACTATTTACATATTTTAGTGTCTTAAATAAACCTTATTAAATTAATATATATGCATCTTATATGTTATGAATTGAAGTTGTTTACACCATTAAATTCTTTATATCAAACTTCACCATCGACTTTCCTTTTGTCATCATTGTGAAATCCAACTACTAATCAAGCTAAGCTCTAATACTAGTTTATAGTGGAAAAATCTCAAAATCTCAAATCAATTGGCAAGTAGAGAAATATAAAAGAATAAATACAATCAATCACACAAGAGCACATGAAAGAATGTATGTGGTTTTGCAACTTAAACCTATACCACAAGTGAGATGATGAAAGAAATTCATAATGAGAAACTATGAGATTACAAGGTGTTATACAAAATTTCTCTATCATCTAAAATCCCAAAATACCCTAAAACTTGTTTTTTCTTTTCTCTTTATACATGCCAAAATATTTAATATCGCAATACATGTTATTTATGGAGATTAGTCTATAATAGAAAACAAGACACACAAAAAATATTGAAAAAAAATAAAAGATAAGACAATTCATGCAAGGCTACACATATTACAAATATTGTAAAAAATATTTTTTTTCTATTTTAAAAAACAAGTTTAATCTTCATATAACAAAATTATAGATAAACCACATTAACCTCATAAAAAATCAATATTTCAAAAAGCCTAAATAAGCCAAATAAATATAATAAAAAAGTATTAATGAAAACAACAATGCAATATTATTTTAAAAATACACATAAAAAATTAGTAATTAAAAAAATATACTTTTGTGAGCATGTGCTATGGGCTTGATAAGTCAGGCCTTGTGCTTGACCCATAAAGAAACAACCTCCATGCGAGCTTGACGACACATTGTCAGCTCCATTCCTTGTAAAAAGAAAAGACAACACTTTTTCATATGGAATCAATCCCGATATATATATATATATATATATATATATATATATATATATATATATATATATATATATATATATATATATATATATGGAAGGCCTTATACACACACACACACACTCGTCATATGGAAGGCCTTAACACAAAAATAAAACTATTTTGGTAGGTTAAGGGTGTGTTTGATATTGCTTTTGCTTTTGCGATTGAGGTTGAAAAAAACAGTTTAAAAAAAAAAAAAATTTACTGTGGTTCAAAATAAACAGTGAAGTGTTTGGTTAAAACTGTGGTTGAGTTGGAGGTTGAAAAAAAAAACAGTTTTGGGTGTTTGGTTACCAAGCTTTTCATATTGCTTTTAACTTGTGAAATTACTTTAAAGGGTATATATATATATATATATATATAATTTTTTTAAATATTGTAAATTTAATAATTATAATAATATAATATAATTAATAATTCATGAAAAAACAAATATTATTTTTTATTCTCCCATCAAACTACTTGCAATTTCATCACAAACAGATATTTCCCCTCCATTAGGACTGATTTGTATCTACACATTTTTTTTTAAAATATATATTTAAAAAAAACAGGGTTGCGCCGAGGGCAGCCTAACCAAATTGGGCCTAAGCCCAACTTTGCTGGACTTGGGCTGGGCCGAGTGCAGCCCAGCCCAAGCCCAGCTTCAATAACAAAGAAGTGAAAAGGTGCGCTGCACTGTGCACTGTGACAGTGCAGCGCACCTGTGCACGTGAATTATTTCACGTGCACAGTAGCTTCCGACCGACCACCAAGATAGCTTCAACGGACGATACCGACGGGTAGAGGAGGCCGAGGTGGTTCTTCCTGTGGTGGTTTCATCGTAAATGGTGGCCTGTGGTGGCCGGAGTCAATGATGAAAGCTCCCGGCTTCCATGGCTGTTTTGGAGAGAGAGAGAGAGAGAGAGAGAGAGCCATGCACAAAATTAACATGCAAAATACCAGTTTTTTTTAATTATTGAACATAATGGATTTGTCAAAAGGGTAGCTGCACAAATCGCAGAGAGAAATGGTGGCCTGTGAGTTTTGTTCTATAAATATATGTATCTGTGTTTCATAAAATATTAAATCGCACTTTGAAAAGCACCAAAAATCAGCTTTCATTGTAACACCGATTCGGACCATTTTTCCTGTGGGTCCCATGCTTTGTAACTGTGTTTGGTTGTTTACCAAACACTATATTGACAACGCCGTTTGGCAATCGTGAATCGCACCACAATGCCAAACGGCCACTAAATCTTCCAAATAACAATTTTCTAGTTCTAAAGTAGAATTCGGTGATCTTCTCTTTCTAACTAAAAAGCAGAAAATTTAAGTTTTAATATAAAAGATCCCGGGATTGGTAAAAGGGTAAGGAATTAAAGCTCCGTTACATGAGATTGAACAAGAATTCTGCACACCATGTCTGCACGGGTTCCATTCTGCTCCTTTAGAACTTTCTGCACTGGTGCTCCGATAATGTATTGATGGCGCAAGTGCCCGGCAGATAAATCACGCGAAGCTACCTTTTATCATCCATTCATGTATTTTCTGAGGTCTTCCTCCTCATACCATGACGGGACACCAAATTGTTGATAAAAAGATGCTTCCCCTGTGATAAAAGGGTTGCCTTGGACACCACCTTGCCCCCACAATCTGTGCAGTAATCAATTCATAAAAAGCAATCCACTACCCGAACAAAGCTTTTCAGCTTTTCACTTTTGTGTCATCCGCAACCATTAGAGAAACCTCTACAGCTGCTCCCATGTCCTCCGGTCTCTTCTTAAGCCATTCTCCAACAAAACTCAGCCTTGCCTCCCCACCTGATTGTTGTCGCATGCCATTCATTTCGTGAGAAAAGAAGCGAAAGAGATGAAATCAGTGAAGGGAAGATTCCTGAAGAAACTGAATTTCATTCCAGGTATAAGCACACTGAAACAAGGTCTAGTTTCCCATCTGAACTCCTCAGAAAACTCTTCCTATCATAACTTTCAGATACCACCAATTTACACACAAAAGGAGCACAAGAAAGACAGTCTGTCTGGTAGTTTTGGCGTGTCAAAGCAAATAGCAGAATCCACAGATGAAGAACTGGACTTGGAAATTAATCTCTTCGACAAGGTGAAAATCACACCCTCCATAGAATCCAATGACAGATTATCTGTCACGGACAGTCCTGAGGCCCCAGTCTCCACGGATATCAACGTGGAGCAATACATGGGAAATGAGGACGAGGAAGAGATTGAAGGAGACCCATCTCTTTCAGATTTTGAAGAGAAATGTCTTCCGGGAGGATGTCAGGCTGTGATTCTCTACACTACAAGCATGAGGAGTATAAGAAAGACATTTGAGGATTGCCATGCTATTCGGTTTTTGCTGGAAAGTTTTAAAGTGATATTCCATGAGAGAGATGTTTCGTTGCACCTGGAATTCAGGGAGGAACTATGGAGGATACTGGGTGGCAGAGTGGTTCCTCCGAAGCTTTTCATAAAAGGACGGTACATCGGAGGAGCTGATGAAGTGATAAGTTTGCATGAGCAAGGCAAGCTTAAGAAGCTCTTGGCAGGAATACCACACAGTCTGTCGAGTTGCCCTTGCACTGGTTGCGGCAACATACGATTCATAGTTTGCTCCAATTGTAATGGCAGTCGCAAGGTCTTTGCCGATGATCAGAATGATGAGACACACATTAGATGCTCTGAATGTAATGAAAATGGATTGGTTAAATGCCTCATCTGCAGCTGAAAATCTAGCTACTTTTTCCTGAACATATATGATTGATTCTGTATCGTGTTTTCCATCTTCCCTAACTTTTTCTCCAGTTATATAACATCCTGTCTTTTGACCTGAAAAATGCTTGGAAATAATTCTTGGTGCTTCTCTTAGTTCTTCTATATGTAAGATTGGAGGCGCTAAATGTAGCACCAAATGTCCTGGGTGTGATATATAGAGTGGTTAAAGCCCTTTCTGCCGCACAAATTCTATTGTCATTTTCTTCCATTACCTATTTTTTGTCATTTTCTTCTCTAACGTTTTTCTTCATTCAAATTGCAGTGGCAGTTTCCAAGTCTTAAAATGGAAATATATTGATGACTTTAACATTTAATGTCTTAAAGAAAGTTATGGATTGACAGTTTGTTGCTGCAAAACTGGTTGACATTTCTTCTTATAGGCATTGCTGAACTTCAGCTCGGTTTTCTCCTTTTATTTCCATCGTTGACAATTATTAGAGATAGGAAGAGTGCTGTTATTTTATTGTTACACGAGCTTCTTTTCCTTCTCTGCTGGAACTCTATCATGTTCTGATAACGCAAGGAGTGATAATTAGTAGAATATCAGAGGTGGAACCATAATAAAACCAAGTATTAGAAGGAGCTAATATATATATATATATATATATATATATATATATATATATATATATATATATATATATATATATATATCTTAGATTAGGTTGAATTATTATTTTCTAGGATTGATGAGGAGGCACGCCTCTCAGGAAGCAAGAAAGGGAAGGATGTACAAGCTTGAGACTTAGGGGTTTGCTCCATTTCTGGTTTAAGGTTCGAGAGCCATGTAGTTGCTAATATGATTACCATTAGATACTTACATGATTGTTAACTTCAGGACTCGTGGGATTAGTCGAGGTACATTCAATCTGACTTGAACACCACATCAATAAAAAAAAGAAAAGGAAGGACGATGACAACATGGGAAAGAATCTATTCAACGTGGTGGAGCCTTGTGAATACGAGCTTGAATCATTGTGAAGATAAGTTTGGAGCAATAATGGGTTGGAAGAACATGCACATGGCTCTTCATAAGATCACAGCAGAAAGTCACTGGTTGGTAATAAAAGCTAGTGTGGTGCGATAAAGGAAAGTGTAAGGCCATGATGATGCTTTTCACGCCAAAGACCTTTTATGATGAGTCTCGTATAACACAGCTTTCTTGCATTGTCAAATAAGCCTACCAGTTCTTGATTCATGCTTTCAGTCCATCAAAGCAAGCAGTGGAGCAAACCAATTTTGATTTCTTGCTTCGAACCTGGGCATGGGTATCTGTCGTGGGTTGGTGGATGGATGGCCAGACGTTGGACTCTTCAGAAACTTGAAGCTTTTCGGCTGATTTGAAATGTGTGCTCTTGTCCAAGTATTTTTATTCTATACAATAATTCAAAGTAAAATAGGCAGGAAAGAAATTTGTTTAAACCGGGAGATACGAAATCATTTTCTTATTTACTTCCATCAACGAAACTTTCTAAATTTAAATGCTTCAGTTAGAACATATAATCAGAAACATAGCTCGTGATTGGCTTTCGCACAGTAGAAGGGTAGACCCATGCCATGGGGCCTGAGCTCTTACCCTATACAGCCAAATAATCAGCCTTGAAGAATTCCCAGTTTCGACGAGTCAAATAGAAGTGGGGCCTTGCCTCGTGCAATCAATTGCCTTTGATAGACTGAAACTTGGCTCAAATTTGAGCTGATGAAGATGATGCCATCTTTCATATTCATTCTGTCTGTCTTTGTAAATACCAGTGTTTGAATGGTGGGGCTGAACCATTCAACTTTGAGAGGCTGCTGGCTTGCAGAGCTCTCGTCATGGCACAAGGCTGCTCCTTTCTTTTAAGCTGATCATGAAATTGTTACCGGAAAGGTTAACACAAGTTGCAGAGGCTGAGCCAATTTGCATGGTGAAAACTTGAAAATGAAAAGCTGAAAGCGGCATTTTCTGCATTATAACTATGGCTCAACGTGACATGTCTCCATAAGGAATAACCCAAATGATGCTTATGGGAAAGGGTATATCCTGAACGTGCACAGCTGGGGTACGAATTCTATAGAAAACCCTTTCCCCTCCTCCACATGTTGGTTGTGGTGGCTAAAAGAGGTGACTTTAGGCTAGGGTTTTTAATTTATCTAGAAAAGGAACATGATTTCCAAAGAATCTTTTCGTATCCCTGAATACCAATCTCGAACAGTTCCTCTTAGCAGCTTACACCACACAATGAAAGGAATAAATTGGTTCCGGTCAAACACGTTGTTGCATAACCAGAATCCTAAAATGTTAGATGCCTCGATTTTCTTGATGAACAATCTCAAGGGATCAGATTATAGACATCAGTGGATCGTACGGGGACTTGAGATCATGCCACTCTCCATCAGACTCAACCATTACGTGAAAACAAGGGAAAACATAAACGATAGTTCAGTTTCGACGACCACATTAGAAGAAACACAGCATGATCCCTTGCCATTCAAACTCAAAAGGTTGAAAAGGTCCTCTTTGTTACTATCATTCACATCATAAGTTAACCGTTTGTAAAATGAAACTTTAGTTAGACCAATCACTTCCCTAAAATTTACAGTGTGTCTAAACCGCAGCCTCTGATATGGAGGCATTGGCTGACCGTGGTAGTTCTATCGACATTTCTGTCGCGTGAGTTTCAGTCGAAGGTTGCCAGTACTGGGTGTAGTGGAATTCGATCTGCAACTGATGATGAAGAGGTTTTGATGCCATTAAACCTTTCTTGATGTCTGCCTGCAGTTCCCTGATTGGGATTGCTGCCAAGAAACTCTTTATGTACTCTTTGCAAGAATCCTTTCCTTGGCACATAACCTCCCCTTCTTCCTCACTCTTTAATGGTTCCACGCTTGTAAATGGTTCTTCAGGCTTCGTTACCAGTGCCCCTGATGTAGAAGCCGCCTCCTCCTTCAGGTTCACTTGCTGCTGATCCTTGAGTTCTACGATGGCTGGCACGTTCCGCTGATCACCCATTGTTTTCTCATCAGATGATTCCGCAGCATTTGGCAGCTTACGAATAATTGTGTTGCTGCCAAATTTCAAAATGTAGGCCTGATTGCATCCCTCGTAGAGCCTCTCTCCTAATGTGTCAATAATGTAGTAAGCTTCTGGTTCAACCTTTAGGATGAAAAAATGGTCGTTCCAACTTACAATGTAAACCTGAGGTTCACCATCACTTGGACATTCCAATCCAGTACGGCTTATCTCATCCCAAATGTTATCGAAGGACATGGCTCCATGCAAAAAGTCAAATCTTCCCTCATCCATCCCATCTGGATGGAAAAAACCGATAAAAGACTTGCTAGGGACAGCAGAAAGAGAACGAATTTTGGCTTGGAGAACTGTTTCAAGGTCAAAGTGTTTGTCAGGGAACCGCTCCCTGTAGGTTTCATTCTCACAGAGGTTTCTCCATTCCAAGGACCCTTCTCTGATGAGACTATCAAATTGGGACTTAATGGGCATGAGACCATGGTTATTCTGAAACCAATCAGCAATATTAGCAACAAGGGCTGTACAAGCACTCTCACCTGCAGCCTGCTCACTTCGCTGATCAATGGAAGCAAAGAAAACCTCAGTTTGAAGCTTCATCTGTCCATCACGGCTTATCACTTCTTTTTTCTCCCAACTTCCTATGGAAAAATTGTCATCACCAAATTCAGATACTGATGATCGATTTGCATATGTATCCTCCTCTGCCTTCTGCCACTGCAAAACAGTTAGTGTCATTTCACTATAGAAATTCATCTGATTATGAAAGGAATTATTCATCACAATACAACCAAGACCATCCTTAAAGATGACCAACAATGTTTTCATTTTGTGTACTTTTGATAGTGCTACATTGGAAACAGCTACCATTAAAAAGTGTGAAAAAGTAGAGGAAAACAGATGGCTTACACCAAGAGCAGTAGATTCATCAGAGCTAAGCTGCCGGCGATCAAAATCAATATCATCCCCGCCCTCTTCTCCATATGCCTTCTTCAACAATGGCTCTCCTTTAGCTTTTGGAGACCTAAAGCTCAACTTCCTTTTCCGCCATGATAATATGCCGCGTTTAGAATTCTGCAAGACAGATGGCTCAGAGACTGATGGGGTATAATTGTCACTGTGTGAGCAACCCACATCTGACTTGCGATTGCTGTAGTAAAACCAATCTTCATCTTCAGCATTTATCCTTGCACTGGAGTACAAAGATCCTCCAGCATAGTTTGCAAAAGCCAGTGTGCCATAACTGAATGACTTCCTCACTGTAGAATCCTCCTTGACCTCATCCGATTCTCCTTCCTCCAAATCATCAAGTGACTCAGAGTCAAATGGATAGTTATAGTTATCTTCGCCATCCTCACTCCTAACAGAGCACCTGCCTTCACTGCCTTCTTCCTCACGACAGGCCTTTTTCGCTCTCCTGGTAGATACATATCCAGTAAGAATCTTTACCTTTCTTAGACCAGCTTTAATTGCAGAGAGCTCATCCTTTTCAGTTGAGACAGCTTCTCCAGATTGAGGTGAAGATGGAATGGGTACTATAGCTCTCTGTACTGACCCAGAGGTCTCAGGAGCAGTTCTCAACTCCAACAAGCTAAGTGATACCTGCACGATTCATACAAACTGAGATGAGAAACTTTAAAAATTGGGAAACATTAGAAAAACAGAAAAGCCAACGATTTTGTATAGCAAAGACCGAAGAGGCAAATTAAATATGCAGCAGGATAAATTTCAAAAAACCAGGAAGAATGGACATTGGAAGATATTCAAAAGCACATACACAGAGCAAAGGGCAAGGCTCAGCCACACCAGCGGAGACCATGAGAGGAAGTCTTAACTCAAACTCCTTCTGTTCAGCTGCAGAAGCAAATTCAGCGAGGTTCACCGTTGCTGATCCAACTCCAGGAACCTTATTCTTAAGCCCTTGGTTCACACCCTGAATCAAAAAACAAAACAGTTAAGTTCCCTTAAAAGTTATCAAGAAAGACAAATCCAAACAATCGAAGCAACCAGTTTTATAAGGCTAAATAAAAAAACATTTCCAAGCAATCTCCTCAACAAGCAGATTTTGAAATGACAACCACCAGGCAAGAAACCTGCAAGATACCCGATATACCCAAGATCTTTTCCAAGACAATTTAAAGAAATAATTAGTTGACTAAATCCAACCTCTAAATCCCTTAAAGACCAATTAAGGATCATGTGTTCCCCCAAATTGACTACCAAAATAACCCATGAAAAAAAAATTACAAACATAAAAATAAAGAAAGAAAGAAAAACCTTCACGTGCTTATATTCTTGAATTAAAAAACCACTTCATCTCAATTACAAGCAACCCAAAAACTAACAGTACCATAAATGAAAATTTTAAATTCATGAATAAAAAAATGAAACCTAGAGTTTCATAAAAGCTAGAGATTTCATAGTCCTGCAATTTTTCCTAGATTCAACAGCCAATAATTTTTTTTTTTAGAAAAAAAACACAACTCACATTGAAGACAGTGAAAGAGATCTCCCAGGGATGAAACACATTTTCTCTATGAGCAGTCAAAGTACACAAACTCTCAAACTCCTCGTCCCACGACACCAAAACGCCACCGTTCTCCCCTTCACCACCACCACAAACCTCCACTTCTTTCGTAAAATCCCTCTTCACAACCGTCCTCCTCAATGAACTCAACGCCAATTTGGGGCCTTTCCACCTAATCTCCACCGTCAATTTCTCCGAAATGTCCTTCACATCATCACCTGACGATGTCCCAGGTGCAGCAGCAGCAGCCTCCCGCACTCGATCCCAACCCTCCATCCTTCGCACAATAAGCCTCACCTCATACTTCTTCGAAACCAAAGGTGGCCATGGCCGCCACCTCATCATCCTGACCACCATTCCTCAAATAAAAAACTCCAAAATAAATTATTGTGAGAACATTCAACTATTTCTTCATTCCTCTATAATGCCCACATAGTTTAGTCAATAAAAAAACAATCTTTATTTCTGTTTGAAGCAAAACCAGATATGCCGAAGTGAAAAGGAAGGGATACGCCGTTATTCAGGGAGCAGATTTACAGAGGGGGGGGATCTTGCTCTTTGATTCTTTCTATGACCACCAACAGAAAACAAGTCAAAAGCAGGGAACGACGTGAGAGGGTTAGAGAGAGACAGGAAGAGTTAAGTCAACTAGGGTTAAACTAATGTGGTTAGGTTATAAGGATGGCAAAGGGAGGGTATGTATCCCCGAATGTAACGTCGTTCTGTTGCTGATAGGGATGGCAGTTTAATTCCAGCTTTATCTTATTTTTTAAATCCAATAAATAATAAAACAAATATAAATATTATCAAACCTCATCCAAAACCTAATTCAAAATAAATATTTATATTACATAAATATATTTTTTGAATATTTAAATTACATTATACAATATAATTAAAAAAACAAAAAAACAATATTAATTTAAAGTGAGGAGATTAAAATTTAACAAAAGAAAAAGGCAGGTTTAACATTAAATCCAAATACTCACTAATATTCATTTGAGTAATTCATCTAGTTCAATTTTACAGAGAAAAAAAAACATAAAATAAATCAAGAATAAAAATATAAATAAATGGTGTGTTTAAAAATATAAATATTAGCAAAATGCATTGTTAGTATAGCAGTTTTCAGCTTTTCTCATTGAGTACATAAATTTTATTTTATTTTCGTTTGAGCACATTATTTTTTCAGAATTTTCAATCAATTACTTCCATCCACCTTCCGTTAATTTTGATCCGACTTTCAAGGTAGTTTTAAGTTATTTATCGAAAAATAATTAACTAAACAGTTAAAATTAGGCTCAAAGAATTATAAACTCTAGTTGATGCATAAAAAAATATAAAAAAAAATTATTTTATAGTTAAAATATAAATAATTATCTATTTTTTTTCTATTTAAAAGGAATATTTTTCCTATATTATTTCTTCTCAATAAGCATTATTAAGGTTTTAAAGTTATTTTTTCTATATAATAGGTTGTGGTAGCTTTTATCAAGTAGACTACAATAATTAGGTTTTCTTGCCTTCAAAACAATATTTGAATTATAAAAATAAAATAAAATAAAAATCGGCATGGTGATATATTCACATTATAAAATATAAATATAAAAACAAATGTCTCTTTTAAAAAAATAAAAATAAGGACGTTGGAAGTAACACCACCGGAGAAAGGAGAGTTTGACACGTGGAATGGGACAAAGTGGAGGGGCAGCCACAAAACAAAAGAAAGTGATGCCGGCCACAGCTGGAACGGGGACCCGACAGCGACAAATAAATTGTGGATAGAGGGGAAAATAATGATACACGTGTGACCCTGCTGGATATTCCACGATTGGTACAGCACACGTGTGACCTTGCTGGCTAGCTTTCAACTCGACCAGAGCTCTCGGATTATGGTTGTCGTATCTAGCCTGTAATTGACTTCGACACGAGCCAAATCATTGGATTAATTCGGGGTTTTTTTATATATATATTTTTTCATTAAAATAATGATGTTTTATTTTTCTGGAAAAAGAATTCTCGATGTCAACTTGCATGGATATGACTATATATCATTAAAATTTAAAATGGTTTCAACAAGAAAATATATATCTTGAATTTTAAATTTTTCATATTACTTTGTCAAACCAAATAAGGTTTTAAAAAAAACATTTTGAAAGTGTTCTAACTCAAATTTCCTTTCATCAAGTAATTTTAGATTGCTGAGAAATTTGTGTTTTGTATCAAATTATTAATAATCTAGGATATTACATTGTAGTTCCCACTGTATTTCAAAAATATTTTTGAAAAAAATAATATTTTTTATTTTTTATTTTAAATTAATTTTTTTTAGTATTTTGAGATCATTTTAATATGTTAATATCAATATTATTTTTTTTAAATAAATAATTATTTTGATATATTTTTGAACAAAAAAAGCACTTTGACCTCAACCTCCCATATACCATATTTTTTATTAAACTAGTTTTATCTTTTTATTAATTGAGCAAATATGTCTATATTTTCACAAATAATAACACAAATGTTTTAGGGATGGATTGTAACCTTGATTTTCTAGGACCTTTTGGAGATTTTTTTTTAACCGAGGTGTTTGGGACCAGCTTACATGCACTACAACTAATCCCCGGACTCACTTAACAACCTGCAAGCCCAGTGAGATGATAAGACACCGCGGGAGTGACAAACATAAACAAATAAGATCGAACTCAGACACAAAAGAAGGAGCTAGGCCACAACCTCAAATGCGACTTTAGGAGATATATTAACATACTTGGTAGTTGATTATAGTTTGCAACTACATTAAATTTGCAATTACATTAATCTCAATATATTAGTTTTTAACACGTGAAATATTTGTGATTATAGACGTGTATAATTGTCTAAGCAAAAAATAAATATTAATATGGTAAAATGTTAGTTAGTACTTTGAGATTAGATTATCAATTGAGGTTGCCATCATGGCTTTTAATTATATCCAATAAACACTTAATCACATGAATGAAGAATTAGATTAAGACTCGATTTGAATTTAGTGGCTTGAATATGACACATAATAATAATAATAATAATAAATTTTTAAAAAATATGAAACTTTGTTCTTAATCTTGTTCATAATACACACAATATGAAAGCATTTTAATCTAAATGTTTAATCTTGTTTGATTATCAAATTATGTTCAGGCAATTGTTTATCCGGTAAGGGGCTGCAAAATTGAGGCCATGATTGCAGGCCATTAGTGGGTGGGAGAATAGGGACTGAGGGCCACATATTCCACTTTTATTTTCTTTTATTAATATTGGTTTTCGTGTCCATTTATACTAGTATTCGAGTCAATTTTTATGTATCTCAATTAATTTTACGGATTATAAAATTAAATACAATAAAAATCTCCAGTTATTATCATATTAATAATCATAAGACTTGAACTTGAGACTATAGGGTGGATAAATATCTTTAATCTCAAACCCTTATCACTAGACCACTTACTAAATAATTATCTCACTTTATTTTCAATCCTCGGGCGGGGGAATATATACCTTGGAGAAGAATCCCATGGGCACCATTTGTTCCATCGAAGTCACAACACAGTTTTATGACTCCATTGGACCTATAATGTTTGAGAATATGGTTAAAATTACTTTTAAAAATGTTTTTTTATTCAAAAATACATTAAGATGTTGTTTTTTAATTTTTCAAAAAATATTTTTAATATCAGCGCATAAAAATGATCGAAAAACATCAAAAATATTTAATTTAAAATAAAAATTTAATTTTTTCAAAAACATAATGTCAAACAGTAACGGTAGCTTATGCTTGTCCATGGGGGTAAAAAAGACACGACTCGTTTTCTGAGATGCTAATCAAGTTGTTGACTGAAGCTATGACCAGCTGTTCGAGAGTGGAAACGCACTGGTCACTTAAAGATGGAGCATGGAATGAAAAGTGAAATCAAAAGGGATGAAGGAGGATCATCCACTGCTGTTTTTTTTTGTTTCCTCCGAAGGGAATCAATGGAGTCTAGGGAGGAGCATCATAATTATGAGACTCAAATTGTGCTCTACACAAGATACAATTTAGGGCAACCTGGCTGGGCTCTGAAATCTTGATATACAGACATGATTTAGAAAAGAAAAAAAATAGCAGATTGATGAGAGCAATTCACCTTAAAAAAAAAATCTCAATTGTTTATTTAAAAAATTATGAATGTATTAATTAAATCAATTGATAATTAGTTGTGAAATTGAAGTAAATTATGAAACTCGATACCTAATCAACTAGAGCTAATAAGTTGAATCTGTGATTAAAAAAATCATGAACTCAATTGGGTTTAATTATTTTTTGTATAGTTTTATCTAACTATATGATAATAAAAATAGACACTCATAAAATTGAAAACCAACAAAATATTGGAGTTTCGGTTTGAAATTGCGATAAACCTGTAAATATCAAACCAAAACAAATATCAGTTAAAAAACCAACGAAATATTAAAGGATGGAACTTGAAAAGAAAAATGACGCAAGAAAAATCAATAAATATCCAATTGTGATGGATTAAAATGAAATAAAAAACAAAGAAAAGCAAAGAAGAAGGGTAAAAAAAGCCCAAACATGCAAGTATAGTTAGCCCAACACACCTAAGCCTGAAAATGACCCAAGCGTGTAAGCCTAGGGTAGCCCATGCATCTAGGTTTGTATATTTTTTTTATAGGGCAAACAATCAAAATTTTGACCACTATGGTAAAATACAATTTACCATCTTTATGACAACATAATTTTTGATAAAAAAAAACAATTATAGAATATAAATTCTACAAACAAGTCTTCATCGTAAAATGATATATTTGTGGTGCTTACACCATGAGGCATGTTTGGATAGTCATTATAGCTTTTCTCTATGACTTCTTCGATAAGAGTTTTATATTTAGAGTGCTTACACAAGTTACCATTTTTATAGAAAAAGATGTCAAAATTCTCATATAGCCTCATGATCTTGTCCTTTAACTTAAGAAATTATCTTTAGAGTGGTTGGTCAAAAAATGGTATTGGTAATCATTTAGGTTGTCTACTTGATTTATATTTTTAGGACATTTCAACTATTGTAGCTCATGGTAGTCACTTTTACTTTTTCGTTATTTTGTAATCTTCAGGTTCAAGCAAATCATCTAGCATCCTATATATGTTCAAATTGAGGAACAAATACTCCTTTTCGTATCACTCTTTCAAGGATGACTTTTTTTCTTTCACCCTTTTAAAAAGCAGTCAATATTGCATTTTAGCTCATGTTGGTACTTTTATTGCAACAAAGTTAATTATTAAATATTGTTTTTCCTTGAACTTTGGAGTGTTTTTTTTTTATAAATCTATGACATTTAAGCTTGTTTTTTAGGCTTTTGCATAGGTATTGATAAGTTTCTAGTTGCAACGATGCTAAGTTTGATATCAAATGCTCAAGTAGCAAATTATTCAAAAGACTTGAGTTTATCTATAATGGAATTGTCAGTAAGTCAAACCTTATAATTAAGGCTAAAGTTTCTACACTAATGGAATGTAGTTGATGACATGATCCTCTGTCTATTGACATGCATTGGTAAGTTCAATCATGTTAACCACATAATAAGTGCTATAAAACATAAGTATTGGTAAATTAGTCCTTATAATTAAGCCTAATATTCCTCCACTAAAGAATGTAGTCAATGGCAAGCTCCTCTGCCCATTGATGTGTATTTGTGAGTTTAATCATGTAAAACGCACATGAGTGCTATAGAAATGATTAAGAGATCTAAGTTTCAATTACTTCCAACTATCAATTAAGTTATACTCCAAGTCAGTGTACTAGTTAAATGCATTGCCCTTCAAGAAATGGCAAAACTAATTTACCATGAAATCATCATCAATTTTGATATTGTTACAAGTGTCCATAGAATGAGTCATATGTTGCCTTGAATTCCTTTTGTCATCGAATTACTAGAACTTCGATGGTTGGTAGCATAGAGGCATCATTAGTAGGTCAATTCTTTGTGTGTATGATTTTGAATAAGAATACAAAGATTGAATTAAACTATCTACTCGGTCCATATTAGCCTCATTGATAATCTCTTTCAACTTATTTGTTATGAATATATTTTCAGTAATACCATGGATATTCCTTGTATCTCCAATTATAAAATCCTTAATAACATTAAACTAGTCTTTTTGAACAACCTTGATAGTTGAAGTTTTGGCCTACTTTGTTCATGCTCTTGATTTTTTTTATCAACTTTTCTATCTCTTAGTCTTTTACCTTGAGTAAAGTTGAAAGCCTCTTGATTAATTTTTTTTTAAATTAGCCATTTGATCCCCCAAGGATGTAGTTCTCAATTGTCATCACTAACATAGTGCCAAACCAAAAGCCTTACTTGGTGATTGACATATATAAGTCTTCATAGCTAAATTGCCAAAGTAGTCATCACACCCCATTTGATTTGTAGTTTCAGCCTTTGAACAACAAGCCTTCATATCTCCTTTCCTAAGAATCGACTTGGTTTGCTTATATAGTTCGATAAAGAATTTTTTTTTCAGCAGCGAGGTTGAAGAACCTTCAATGGCGTGTCAACAATGACTTGAATCAACAATTTCGTTGTTTTTGGAAGCAACATTGATGGTCATGTTCTTTCTAGTCGCCACTAAGAGGTAAGAATATCCCTAGTAGAGTAGTTAGAAATTTATACATATAATTTTGAATACTTGAGAATTAAGCGATCACAAATTTACAAATATTTGATTTTATTAAAATATAGGACTGTATACAGCCTAAATTTAAAATATCATTATAAGAGAATAAATAATCCTTTGATTTTTCCCTTGAATTTGATTTATAACGACTTGATTTATTTGTGAAATCAAGCCATGATTTATGTTTTGCAAGAACATGAATACGAGAGAGTAATGATTTGAAGAGTCTTGAAGAAATTTTATGGGATGTCCAAGCTTGTTCCAACAAAATTTTGTTATTTGTATACTTCATCATAAATGAAAAAGGTTTAGGAGCTTTTAAGATATCTTCTTTACTTACACTTCAACCAGAAGATTTAGGAGCCAAGTGAACTGACATCACAAGATGGCATCCATCTTAGATTTTCGAAATGCGACGGATTCTGGATGGAGATAGATTTCAGTCATTTTTGGACTATTGATTTCTTTTCTTTTCTTTTTTGTGCTAATAATCTGACCGAACTGAGCAAAAGGTATCGAAGCAACATCATCAAATGTCAGATTGATGTCTTTTATATGGAACAAATCTCTGCCAACAACAAAACTTGATTTATGTTGTTTAGAGTTCCACCAACAACATCTGGGCTGAGTTCATCCCATGCAGCTCACTAGGTAAGGTCTGTTTCTTTATTTTTTTTGTTTTTTTAGATGTGATCCCATCTCCTAAAAGCGTATTTTGTTGACCTAGATGAGCGAGTAAGACACCGGCTATCCCAAGCTCCTACAAAGAGCGCACGTCCTGACTCGAACTCGAGACTTGCTGTACAGATCACGAGTCTTTTACCATCACGCCATGCTCCTTAGGGACTAAGGTCTGTTTATTGTTTTGAGCTATAGACCGAAAGAGTTTCTTTCTTTTTTTGCTGGATGGACTCCATGAAGATTTGAATTGTTTAAAAACTAGGGCATGTATAGCTATTAATGATGCAGAGGGTTCCTTGGACAAAGAAGTAGCAGAAGAATATTGGAGGAATCACCTGACTCGCAATGACTCAATCATAGATGAATTATGCCTAGTGAGTTTGTGTTTTTCACGAGTATCATATGTCATATAGATTGCACCAATTTGAGTTCTGGAATATATGCTTTCTAAAAGGGTTTTTGACAAGTAGTTCCACTACCGTAAGCATCTTCGAATAACTGATCTGAGATATCATCTATCATTTATGTTTCTAATTTGAGTGGAAGTTAATCTATTTTCGATTTGAATTTCAGTATGCATTTATGTTTATGGAAGTTTCTTGAGCTCTGAATTTCTGATGAAGTAGATTGCCTGAAATTTTGGTTGTTCATTCGAAGAGGTTCTCACACAGTCAATTTTTATTGCCATTGGTCAAGAGAATGCAGACAGAGCCATTCCACAGAGGGACACCTGCATGCACACTCATTTAGACAGAGTCATGCAATATAGAGAGCTATGAAATATTCATTTTTATGGACGCATGTTTTTCATCTGGGCTTGCTTCATCAATCGAGGATTTTCTTATAATAATGTTTCTCATCTACTCAGAATGAACTTTAAAGTTCTCCCAGGTGTCATAGAATTTGCTGGATGGGTTTGCAGAGAAATCATCTTCAAGGGGGCATGCACTTCTTAGAAATCAGCATATGCATGAAAATTGACCAATGCATGTCCACTTCAGGTGTCGAGCTGTGTCTGCCATGCATTCTATAAATTATTATGGCAAGTGGGTCAAAAGCTGTGAAATCGAATGGGGAACATGAATTCTTACTGGGTTTCCGAGACACCAACTGATAACTCTCTCTAACCCACGCAAGAGAGAGATGTTATAGTAATGAGAAGGGAAGATTTTCCAACCCACTGTTATGAATTTTTCTGCAGGGCCATGCGAGTCAAGCAATTTCTCTTTGATCTCAATTGAATCCTTTGAATGTTTCAATTGATAATTGATTTCCTCTTACTGCAGGTAATTTGAGAGTTTGGAAGATAGAGAGAATGATACGCAGAAGGTGAGTTCAATTCCAGTTTCTTTCCTTTTACTGAATTGTATTGATGTGTTGCTTACAATGTGCTTGATAGAATGCCCATTTACACTGCATTATAGGCATTCTATTTTACATGCTTTCCTTGTGTGTTTAACCATATTAACAGTGTAGTTAACCACTCTATAACTACATAGAAAAGTTCAATTTGATCTTTTCTTCTTAGTCTAGAATCAGTTACAAAGATACAACTAATTCTTTTAGCTCATCATCTTCTCTTTTCCTTTGCCTGACATGACAGCAGTTCATCACCCTTCTGCTTCTTCACTTGATGTTGCTTCAAGTAGCAATGTCTCTTGCCTGTGATGAGTAAGTCAGTGAGTGGCTTAGCTGTCAACATGGAAGGGTAGGAGGTGGGGGGATCTATCCACCCAATGTTTTGCTCACGCGGGGAGTTAAAACAAATGACAGGAACAGGATTCTGTGGGATGTTCCCTAATCTGAAACACAAATCTCTGTATTCTTGTGGTCACCGTCATATACTCCAGGGAAGCTTTTTATAAATTCTCTTGTCTTGTGCAGCTTGGGAATCGCAAATGTTACAAGTTTGATGACAACCGTGCTAGTCCTGTTAGGGAGGATGATATCAAAACATCATCTGCTGCTTACGTACTTTTCTGCAGGAGAGTTACTTGAGCATCTTCATATAAATATTTCATACAATTTCTTGACAAGGTCAAAGCCTGCATTGCCATTCAGAGACAGCTTCCACTTCAGCAGCAGGAAACAATTGTGAAGTACAGGGAAGGATTTGCTGCATGTGCAGTTTTTAAGGGCGCTTGATGAGTGAAAGAAAAATTCTTTCACCATCTGTTTTGAGTTATGATTCTTTCAGTTCATCTCTGCCCGATCGCACTCTTTGCAGATCGAGTTATAATTTTGGAAGGCGAACTGCAACCAGATGGGGTTTTTCTTTCTTAAACATTCTCCTCCAACGGTGAAATTTGATGGCTTCACATTAGGGCAGATAAAACATTTTACAGTTAATTTCTCTATTTAGTTGAGCTTTAGTTTATTTGTTGTAAACTATTTTTAAAATTGTCATTTTCCTCTTCATCATTCCCTTGCTATATATCTCACCACCACCATTCCCTACTATTGTTTTCACCACCATCATGACCTTATCTTCAACATCTCACTATCACCGCTATCATCTCAACGCCACCTCCTTCTCTACGACCACAACTACCATCTCAACACCTCTGCTTTTTCTTTTTTTCCTCTCATTATAAACCACAATCATCTCACCATCACCTTCTTCACCACTATCGTTATCACTATTGTTATTATCATTATCGTTAAAAAAATTAATATCTTATATATAAAGTATTTTATGGTTTCACGTCAATTACGTACTGAAATATATTTTACATGTAAAATATTTTATAACAAGTGTTTTAAAAATATTTTATGCCAAACCAACAAATCCTAAAAAGTTATCAAATTCTGCTGAAGGACAACAATGAAATTAAGCATTTTGTTTTGTTCCAATTCAATTTAAAGGAAACTTAGTTACATAAATTTATTTTTCTCTTTTGTATTTAAATTTCATAGCATGCCCAAATGTGATGATATTGCAAAATCCTTCCAAGTATTTTTCTTTCTTAACATTCTTGCCCACTATTTTTTTGGTTTTGTTAAGGATAAGTCATCTATATTTAAATTAAAAATAAAAATCATTTTTGTCATTTGCACTTGGAGTTGGAGTTCTCTACCTTATTAACGTGATGAAGGATATACTCTTTTGTCAACTAGACCTATCCATGAATATGTTAACATTGATATCTATTAATAGTTTACTTCAAAAAAAAATTTGTAACATATCTTCAATTCCAAAGCTCCTCTTTTCTTCACATCATATCATAAAACTACAAATCTAGGAGTTTTTCTAAAAATAGGGCATACCATTTTTTTTGACAAACTATAACACATTAAAAAGAATTTGTAGAATTAGTAAAATTAAAAAGTTGCATCATTGAAAGCATCACGGCTATGTAGATTTAAAATAAAAAACAATTTAAAAAAAATATAAAGATTGTGCTCTTCAAAACAACACAACTTATTGATTTTGATGTTGTGAATAAGTAAAACTTTGTGTTTAAAATGTATAAGAGTCGTGGTTTGGGTTTGGGGTTTTGATTGTGCTTTTGGTTTGGATTTTGGGGTTTATTTAGAGGATGGATATAAGGTTTGTGATACAAACATGGAAAAAAACTAGAGTAGTTAAACCATAGGGTTACAACCCTAAATTGTAGATAAATAGGTAGAGAAATTATTCAAATTGAAGCATAGTAAAGATATCAACAATCATAGAAGGATAAAAATAAATGGCCAAAAAGGGTTATTACACAAAGAACCCTAAGTCATGGTTATATTTTTGAAATAAAATTTAATGAGTTTTGTCTCTCTATGAGGCTTACCACCCTTTGAGTGGATTAGAAAATTAACATAATAATAAAAACAGAATCCTAAAGTCAAAAGGAAAGAACACAAAAAAATAAAAAATATATAAGATTCAAAAAATAAAAGAAAAGGAATAAAACAAACCCAAAAGTCCCTCTCCTCTCCCTATTTCTTATTCTTAATTCAATTAAGATCACAAAAAACCTTTATCTCTACTATATTTCATCAATTCAATCAATGCACCCCCCTAAAAAAACAAATTGGCCACCCAACCCATCGGTGTTGACCAACCTCTATTCAGCAGCATCAACTTCTCTCATTTGATTTTATTTCTAGTTAAGCTTTACTTCACCAAGTAAGCAAACTCATCTATTTTTATTGCAATCCACTTATGTTTAAGTTAATTTATTGAAGTTTGTTTGTAGTATTTACGGTTAGCTTGTATATTTATGTGTGTTTATTTGTTTAATAATTATAACTTTATTATATTAATATGATTTGTATTTTATGGTTTGTGTGTGATTTTTTGACCTATGTGTGATAGAATTGAAGAAATGATGAGTAATTAAATGGATGTCAATTAAGTTTTGTCAATTTTATAGTTAAGGTTGAAATTTGGAGAAAAATATTTTTTGTGAAACATTCAATCATGAAAAGGTATTAATTTAGGTTGATTAAGAATGAATTGAATAAATAATGAGTAATTGAGAATCAAATATTATTATTGTCAATTTTATAGTTAAGATGCAAATTTAGGGGGACTGATTTCTTATGAATTGATAATAATTAAAAAGACATTAATTTAGATTGAATAAGTGATGGGAATCTAACGGACATCAATTATTATTTTTTTGTTAATTTTATAGTTAAGTTGAAAATTTGAAGAAAAATATTTTTTTAATTGGTAATAATTAAAAGTTATTAATTTAGATTGAATAAATTTGAATTAAAAAAAATAATAGATAAATACTGGGTCCCAATTAATTTTAATCAATTATAATATTTGTTGAAAATTTAAGAAAAAATAAATTAATGTATAATTGATAACAATTGTGGGTTTTGTTGAAAAATATAGGGAACATTCTAGTAGCATTTTTTTAATTTTTGTTGTGAAGTTTGAAATTAACCAAGAAAATAATTAAAACATATAAAATTGTATACTCTAGGTCCAAATGGAAAGTCTTACTGGTTACAAAAATGATCTTCTTATAAAAATAGACATATGGAGCCTATTGACCAAATTTGAATCAAATCCAATGGTTGGATGTAAAATTACGACTATATTTATTAGATTTTATTGATGCGTATAAGTTTTTTTCCCATGATTTTTCTTGTCTATATGATCCATGAACATATACCTCACACATTTCATGATAGTTTAGATTTGGAGTTTAGTTAGTGTTTAAAGTTTAAATTTGAAATATAGCTAGGGTTTGCTCAATTAAAATTAAAATCATAGCGCAAAATTTCAATTAATAAATTTACTTAGTATTATTTTACCTTTGGTAATTTGCTATATATATAAATTAAAAAAAAACAAACAAACAAACAAATCTTGGCAGTACCTCTGCCTTGTATATCACCCAAAGCAAATAATTGGAGTGACTTTGTTGGAGAATTTTAATGCTCATAATGACGTGTAATAGCAGGCACCACCTCACTACCAATCACACAGCAAAAACAAAAGATAGTAAATATCTCCATCTCTCTAAAACAGTACTGGCTTGTTTTCCTTATAAAGTCCTGCTCCATTTCCCATTCTCTCTCTAGATCGTCTCCTCAAGCTGTCGTTTTACTTTTCTTATAACAAGATTCTCTCCTCTCAGCTGGTGTTCATCGATCATTTGCAATCCTGCCCTAGAATGTCTCTAGAAATTGCTTCTGAACGTGTTTGCTATGTTCACTGCAACTTCTGCAACACCATCTTAGTGGTATCTGCGCCTCTCTAACCTATGCGTGCTTCACTCCTGATCAAGAATCTATCTAGCTAGCTAGCTTGGTTCATGGATCTTTTCATCAATTCTCAACTTCTTGTTCATCTTTAAAAGTTCAACTTCATTTGTTTCGGTCATCTTCCAAGTTGATTTCTTAAAGAGAATCGCTCGATCAAGATGCTGTTTCAAGAAGTAGTTTAATTTTCCTGATACATTTTGTGTGCTAGGGTTTTGGCTCAAACATGCTCGTCTCTTTCTTTGATTCTGCGCAGAAAAAGAAACATGTCACATCCATAAACACTTAAACAGCAAACCCATCTTCTTAACTTGTTTTGTTTTAAAGATCTTGTTCATATTATATAGCTAGACTGTCCATGTTTCTTTCCCGTGTGTAGAATTATTGAAGAATTCTCGATCCATCTCAGAAACAGAAAGAAGCTTTTTTTCATTTATCATAAGCTGATTTGCTCGATCCATATATATGGTCTTTCCTTTTTGTTCTTTAATTTTGATAGAAAGATCCATGGTCAATGAGCATATTTCTTTTCTGTTTTATAAAAACATGGTCAGCATATTTATTTCTTATGATCTAATTAGTACTTGTTTATAACACCTAGATGTTCTTACAGAAATATACACCTTCACTATAACTAGAAGGTAAAAGCCATGTCCATGGCCAGATGTGTCAGGAAAATAGGGTTTCTAGCACGAGCCCTTTCTTGTCCAAGGAATATTGCTGCTCTCCAGCAATTCTTCATGGCATCATCATTTTTTGTTTTTTTGGTAACAAGGGTTTTGATTTGAAAGAGTGTGTGCGTGTGTGTATAAGAAGATCAGCTGAAATCTATTTCCCTTGTGTAATTCATCTTCTTTTTTTTCCCATTAAAAGGTCAGCTGATTTAATTTGTCACTGAGACTAGCAAAACAGCTTTAGAACAGTTATTTTCTAAACATAAAATAATCCATTGTTGAAAACCTTATTTCAGCTGATTTAATCTGTGATCCATTGTTGATGAAAACCTTATTTTCTTAACATGAAATGATCCTTAAACGCACAAGCTAGTTTCTTCATGAACAAATAAACAAATAAGTTAAATATAAACAGAAAAGTCTTATGATCAAGAAAAAACTTGCATTCACTGCACATATTATGTTTCACTTTTAGGAAATTAAATAAGCGGTGTAGATTTCACGACTGTCTGCAACAAAAGCAGAATGATCTGCTCAAAGATCCATTTCTCTCTTTATTCATAACCATGTTGCAGAGCCCTGATTGCTTCTTGGTGGTTTCTGTTCATGTCATGTCTTTTTCCTCTCTCTCTCTCTCTCTCCCTCTCTCCCTCTCTCCAATTATAAAGTTCCACTGGATGCGTACAGTGTCAGACGCACTGAAATAGTGGAATTGTTTTACTAATTGTGAAGCATCAGTAGAGCTAATTTTAGCTTCCATTAAGCAGACCTCCATATATGTCCCTGAAGTCCAGGACAAAAAGGAAATTAAATTAGAAGATTTCATCATCTAAACATCTTCTTCTTGTGAGATAATCCCATGCACTCCTAGGTTTACTGATTTGTTTTTTGGGATAATCTTTTTGCAGGTGAATATTCCATGCAGTACCAACTCTATAGAGCTGAACACTGTGACTGTTAGGTGTGGACATTGTGCTAATTTGCTGTCTTTGAATACTGGATCTTTGCTGCAGACTGCTCATCTTCAAGATTCTCATGTGAGGTTATATAATTGAGAAGATTATTGCGTAATTTAGGCCAGCTATATACTATATTATAATTATACAGTGAAAAAAAGGAAAGGAGGTAAAGGGATATGTTATAATTGTATTTAACATAATATATATATATATATATATATACACACACACACATATATTGACATTGATTGATTTACGGATTTTGCAGAAACAAAACCTGCTTTATCAAGATTTAAGCGAGAGTTCGCAGTCTTCTTCCACTGGCAACAAGGTTTCTGCATTGGAACCTTCGCGGAATGAACACCCCGGCAGAACAGTAGCAGTGCATGGTACTATATCTCTCCCTCTGTGTGTGGAACCCCAAGCCCTAGCTGTCCCTAGAAAATACACACACACATATTATTATCTCCATTTTTTTCTGTCATTAAATAGTATCAAAACGCTACCACACAATTTATATTATTTTTGGATTCTAGTATAGCCCAATTTTTTTAGTCATTTTTTGCGGGCTCGGGTTAATCGAGTAATTCCAGTTATTCTAGACTCTTACAAGGTGAATACATATTAAATCGAACCTAAGACTGCAAAGCAAATTTCAATTTTTTTTCCACCACATCACATTCCTTAGAATGCTACCACACAATGTAAATACAAAATAATGAAAATCACAAATCACGAGTGTTCATACACACATATAATTCATTTAGTTTACATATTAAGAGAATATTATAGAATCTTAAAATTTTAGTTTGTATAAATGCTTAATATTGTGGTGTTTAATTGAAATGAATTGAAGCTGCAATGGGGAAGAAACAACAGCGGACTCCTTCAGCATACAACCGATTTATTAAGTGAGTATTCATAGTTTAGCTTCCCATTTTGACTGCTACCACTATGCGTTTTTACTAATCCTTGAATCTTTTCCCGTTTAGAGAAGAGATTAGAAGGATAAAAGCAAACAATCCTGAGATTAGCCATCGAGAAGCTTTCAGTAATGCAGCCAAGAACGTAAGTTGCAGCAATGCATTTTCCTTCAATTTCTAGGGTTGATCTTTCAATCTCCACCCATAACCTAATAATTCATGTTTGTTTTGCTTGATATATATGTAGAAAGAATAAAGGGATCTGTTTCAACAGCTGTTTTAGATACTGTTAGCTATATATATATGCTGCTGGAGTTCAAGTTTAGGGTTCATCGATCATCCAAAGATTTTCGAAAACAATAATCATTCTGTTTGTTTTATTGCAGTGGGCTCATCTCCCTCACACCCAGTTTGGTTTAACACTCAACGACACAGCTTGAATGCAGGATCGAGGTGCGTGTCCATGGCAGCAAGGAACCTAATAAATATTGCCAAGAAGTTTAAACTAATCATGGTGTGATTATTTTGATAATAGTTTGTTGATTTCAATGAATTCTCTCCGTGGGAAGACCCCAAAACTTCAATTTCATCACTTCTTGCTGCAAAATTGTATCCCATAATTCTCTATACGCAGAAGAATGCTAGCAGTAACAATACTCGTGCTTGTGTGTGTCTTGTCTTGTCGATACGAGGATGTTTGAGAATAAAGTGTTTTGAAAATATTTAAAATAATTTATTGTTATTTTTTTATTTTAAATTTAAAAAAAAATAATAGTTTTAGATCTTTTAATGTGCTATCAAAATAATTTTTAAAAAAATAAAAAATATATTATTTTAAATATATTTTTGAAAATTGCGTTGCTGCTCAGCCAATGAATCGATGTATTTACGTTTGGTGATGGGTCAGCTTCAAATTTCAGGCCCTGACGCCTACCTGAGCCGAGCAACCGATCGAGTGGTGATGAGCGAAGGTTTTGTGGTTTGATGGGAACCGAACGGGCTCTTGACAGGCCAGCATCGCCATTATTACTGACAAGCGACCACCCTCGGGTCCAGGTCAGGAACCGAAACAAAAATGGGAAGAAAATTCCAGCACCCCCCGGTTATCCGGCAGTTCTTCTTGTGAAATATTTACCTGCCATAGAAGAAGAACAAGAGTAATAGTGAATGGTGTGTATAGTACCACCATCTCCGAGTTTCTCTATTTTAAAATAATGACTCCAAGAAAATGATACTACACTAAAATAAATAAATAATTAAAT
>CM055342.1:27028424-27082179 GCA_029228605.1 Salix koriyanagi
TACCCGGATGATCGTTTCGTAGGCCACCACCATTCAATCGCTTCAAAAACTTCCATTCCATTTGGCCACTCACGAGTCACAGCACAAGCTTTCCCATTTACTCAGTGAAGGTAAAGTATACAATTCAGAATCTTTTTCTTCGATTACATGATTTGTTAATGCTATGCTGAATGATTTGTTTCTCCACCGTTATCGGCCATGTTTAGCCCCAAAATCTCCAATTTCATCACGCTTTAAGTACATCACCTTCGCTATTAGATCCTTGTAGAAGCACCCATTCTCATTTCACAACCCTGAATTGAATCGGTGGATTGACTCCGTAGGTAAGGTTGATGAGTTGGGGAAGTGTTTGTTGCACTCAGAACCCAACAAAGTGAATATGTTCCCTTTTGTGCTTGAGGATCTGATCTTTTAATCCTTGAATCCATACTTATGTATAACAATGTTTTATTCATCAGAAGCGGCGATGGGAGATGAGGAAAGTAAGAGGGGGAGACAAACTTATATTAAGAGGGCTGAAGTTTCATGGTTTCCATGGGGTGAAACCAGAAGAAAGGGCACTGGGTCAGAAGTTCTTGATAGATGTGGATGCCTGGATGGATCTTCGGGCAGCTGGCAAATCTGACTGCTTGTCGGACACTGTTAGCTATACTGAAATTTACCGGTGAGACCTTCTCAGTGCTTATGACCGGAGCTCCTTAAATCAAACATTCATAATTCATGCCTCCTAATTAAGTGCTTTGTTTGTCTCGATTATTGACTCTTTTTGGGTCATTTAACAGCATTGCCAAGGAAATTGCTGAGGGACCGCCGCAGAATCTCCTAGAGTCAGTGGCTCAACAGATTGCTTCTACTACGCTGTCCAGGTATCCCCAAATATCTGCTGTTCGTGTGAAAGTTGGGAAGCCTCATGTTGCTGTTCATGGTATTCTGGATTATCTGGGTGTTGAGATTCTTAGGCACAGAAGTAGTGATTTGCCAAGCTAAATCTCAATTTGTAATCCATTTGGCACCCCAAGCTGTGTTTGTTTGGAGTTGCAGGTTCCCAAGTTTTGTTTTCTTTGAACTTTAACACTTCTTAATGGACCCATTTCATTTTTACCCTTAGTTTCTATCATCTTCAAAATTGCAATGGAATAGAAATCATGGAATGACGGGTTTCATGATTAAAAACAAAAATCAACATATAATTATTACTTTGGGGGTCAGGTTTGGGATGTCGGGTTAGATTCTGGGCATCAGGAGAATCAGGTTCCAGCTGGGTTCGGATACAACAAAGCCTTGATCCCAAGCTAGCTAGAGTCAGATACTAAAGAAAAAGGGGGAGTGATTTTATTATTATCAAGGTACAATTAAAGTCCAAATATATCATCGATAAAATATATATCAAGCTTTTGCAATCACATGTAGCCATTCCCTGAGTCGTAAACAAGATCACTCATATCACTGCAACCTCGCATCCATGTTCAGCCATCATTTTAGATGAAAACAAGATTGCTCACATTCCGATGCTTTTGGCAAACACGATTCCACAAAACTTGTCTCAACAAAGATGCCAAGACATGGAAGGGGATTTTTCAAAACTTCTACAGAACTTTCTTCTAGGATTTGAATTATGAAGAGAAAAGCTGGTTCATGCAGCCACGCCGCTTGGTTGTCGATCAGCAGCTTTGCCTTTGCGGTTCCATATTGGCGTCGTCTCGATGAGCTTATGCGGTACCAGCTGCCTTTCCTTCTTAGAGAGCTTGCGGAAATTGTGGACTCTTAGCTTGGCGATCTTAGCCTCCTCATCTGGGGTTGTCTCCCTTACTACTACAGTCAGTCGACTCTCAGGCCTCTCTCTAACTCCACATTTTCCTTTAGCATGGTAGGAAATTCTTTTCTTAAAAAATCCCTTTCCAACAAATGCTTCAGCTGCATGAAATGAAGAAATGCAGGATAAGTTCAGTTCAGATAGAAGTAAGAGTGCAAGTTTGCTGGCATTACTCACCAACAAGGAGACGATCTGCATCTAACCCATGATTATGAGTTGCATTTGCTCGAGCTGAATGAATAACCTGCAAAACAGAGACTTTAGATTCTTGTATTTATATTTTATTTTTAATGTCAAAAACTTTAGTTTGTCGAGGTCAAAATACTGGCTGCTACTAGAAAGTACAAAAAATACCCAAGGGGAGAACGCATTTTATTTCAGAAAGTGAGTCTTTTTCTGTCATTCCTGCTTCCTCAAGTGACATAATATTTTGCTTGTTTAATTAAGGTGTAGCAATTAAGGGAAAAAAATAAATGAAACAGTGGTGTCTAGATTTTTTTCATGGGTAGTCTATGACCCAACTCATAAGCTGCTTTCTGTAAGCTCATCCCCAACAATCTCCACCGCATTGCAGGGAACAAGGAAAGACACTCCAATTTATGACTGAATCTATTAGACTCACTCAATCACAGCTTGGAAACTCTAATAGGCTATATAATAGTTACCTGGAAGACAGTTTTTGCAGCCCGCTTTACTGTCACTTGCAATTGCAATAGTGCATCTTCAACGCGCATGCCACGAACTAGAGCAGCAACCAAGTTGAGCTTCTTAGGACTCTGAAGCCAGCAAGCCAAAATTATTCAAACAGTTAAGGCACATCCTTATTCAATTGATCTGCAGAAGACTAGAGACTGGCTTGCCTAGTCTTAGCCTCTTAGACCAGCCCTACTCCATCCATCTTGGCCCTATTGATGAAGGTACATCATAACAGGGCTTCCAAGTACCATATAAATGAATCTATTACATCTGAAAACGTATAGAATTCAAAGAATTTTCAAACCATAGGATTACAAAGAGCCAAATCTACACAACATTTGAATCTAAGGGAGTCTCGTCACCTAAATGGATCCAAAACTCAGCCAATTTGCAACAAATGCAATATATGTGAGAGTTTTGCAACTCATTCTACTTAAATTACTGGATTGAAATAATTCCAACCAAAAACAGATGATGACAAGACTCTCTACATTTCACTGTCCAAAACCATCTTTTTATCAACTTTATCAACCATAGAAGCTTTTAGAAGCACAAAGTAATGAAGTTTTCTCTCATTTCAAGGACAATCTGATTTTGCAAATAACACACCAAAGTCACTTTGTCAGCTAGCTCAAGTTGATATTAGGTATTATATGAATATTTTGTTGAATATCAGTAAAATAATCACCAAGGATCTTCCATGAATAGGGGAAATTTTGAGGAGTTAGAAATTCATTGTCCAAAACCATCCTTTTATCAACTTTATCAAAGAAAGAAGTTTTATATAATCACCAAGAGTCTTTTGTGTAAAGGGGAAATTTTGAGGGGGAATAAATTCATTGTCCAAAACCATCCTTGATAACTTTGGCAAAGAAAGAAGCTTGAAATAAGTAGAAGCACAAGGTAATGAAGTTTTCTCTTATTTCAAGGACAATTTGCTTTCACAATTAACACAGCAAAGCCACTTTCAGCTTGATCAACTTCAACTTAGGTATTATATTTGTATTTTCTTGGTTATCAGTAACATGATCACAAAGGATCTTTTGTGGAACGGGGAAATTAAGTTGCAAATTTAAAAATTGTATGATCCCCATGATAAATGTTGCATCTCATACCATTTTTATGCCCTTCAACACCGCTTGAACCGTTTCAGGTTTAGATACTGCCTTTTGTTCAGTATTTCCACTCTCTAATGCTAGCATAGGAGTGAATGGAGAAGAAACAGGTTGCTCCTCTGACCAATTTGCTAGTAGTTTCCTTGAACTGGAAATGCCCTGGAAAGATGACAGAAACAGCAAATTATGATCACAAAACAAAGGGGAAAAAAAGAGCTGATGCAGGATAAAATAATCCAGCCTTTATTAGCAACAACCTATATATATTGTATCAGTAAAATAAGTACATTAATTAATAATCTGTGTTGTTTGCACAAGTCAAATGAAGGTGAAAAAAGTCTAAACCAACAAATCATGCTGTCAATGGCTGTTTAAGTCCAGAAAACACACACACAAAAAAAAGCACAAGTATTTAGCCTCCATTCTAAATCAGAAAAATTCATATTAATATATAGTTTCTGTAACTGAATGGGTAATCAAAAGAATACGCACAAAGTGATCCTTAATTGGAAAATATCAGCATAGTCATAGACACAATCATCACATCCTCCCATCCTCGAATGGTTGACGCTTTACAAATGCAATTTTTTTCACTTTCAACTTTGTACTTCATGAGATTCGATTTAAACAAATCTGACACAACTGGCAGTAAGAAATGGCGTGCCATAACTACAAATATAAACCCATTTTACCATGGAAAAAAGAAATGAAATCCAGAAATTCATAACAATAAAGCAAAAACAGAAAGCCAACATGAGGGTGGTGAATTAGCATTACCGACTGTTGCAAGAACTGATAAAAAGGCCTTGTCGAAACATTAGCAGAAGGCAATTTCCACAGTCTCGGTAGATAAGGTAACTCGCCTGCCAAAAAACAAAAACAAAAAAGAGAGTACAACTCCACGTTATATCATTCAACCCCTCAAATAAAAAAAAATATAGATCAAAACAGAAAAACCCGTATAGCTGATAAAATTATAAAAAAAAAGGGTGACCATGTAAAAGAGATGAATCCAAGCGAGATGTAGTAGTGGTAGTAGTGGAAAAATGAGCAATGTGATTGTGCTCTGCACTTCTTCTCCCAACTTGACGAATTAAAGACTGTAGATGTCTTTGCCAACCCACCATGACTTCAAAACCCTATACATTAAATAATGGAATTTAAAGAGAATAACGTAAAACCCTAAACCCTTGTCGAATAAGCCCAGATTCCATCTCTGATTTTTACAAATAAAGAAATCCATGAGAGATTATCATTATTACCTGAATCAAAGAGACAGTCACTGCAAGGTGGTAGATGATTTTGCTAGAAAGAGCAGACAAATGACACCGAACGGCTTCTTCTAAGAGAAGAGGACAGGCATCAGCAGCTCCTCCTCCGCCCTCAGAAGCAGTGTAAGTACAGCTTCAAGGGTTCGGGTTGGGCCGGGGAAAAAACAAGTTAGAAAGGCCCAGCCCAATTAAGCCCCCACCAATGATTTTCTTTTTCTAAGATGATGTTATCCGATTAGTGTTAATAAACCCGGCATGTTCACCGGGTCACCCGACTCGGAGTTTAGCATGGATGAATTTCATGTCTACTCTAATGAGAGCTAACTAGGATGAAAAAAATTAGTATTATTTTTTATTGACTTACTCAAATTATAACCTGAATCTTAAATTCATAATAATATTAATATTTTATTTCTCGATGTAATATATATAAAAAAAACTTATTTCACCATGGCCCTCTAAATGAAAACACCATGCATTCTTATAGTCCTTTAGTTATTGAATTCTTTTTTTTTAATTTCATGATTTCATATTGTGTGATGACGAAGCTTGATGATTTATTTTTAAAAAATAATTTTATGTTTTCACAATCTCAAATAAATTCTTGACATTGATTTTGCAAAAAAAAAAAAGTTTGATTGTTTGCAATGAATTAAAAGTGAGGGGACCAAAATTGAAAGCAAAGTGAAATGAAAGCTCTTTATCTAAAAAGAAAATAATTTTATTTTTTGGTCTTTTTATTTCTTTTTTTAGGTCAACCATCAAGTTTTTTTTTCTTTTTACGTTGTGTTGATTTATGATCCAACTTGATTGTGTTACTTTCTTTCATGTTATCACCATCTCAAAAAACTATTTTATCATTGGATTGGTCTTTAAGTTTGATTGGTTGACGAGAGTTAAAAATGATGAGACCTATATTGAAAGTGACGTGAAATGACAACTCTTTATTTACAAAAAAAATATATTTTTTGGTTTTTTATTTTTTCAATTCAACCATTGAGTGTTTTTAACACTTCCTTCTATATTGCATTGATTAGTAATTTGACATGATTGTGTTGCTTTCTTTTAGGCTATCATAATCTCAAAAAAAATATCTTAATAGTGTATTGGTTTTTATTTTCATAAAAACTAACTCGTTTTTGTTGTTCGTATTAAAAATAAGGAGACCGGAAATTAAACTCTTGGTGAAATGGAAATCCATTTTAAAAATAAAATGGTGTTAATTCTATTTAGGTTTAAGATTTTTCCAAAATTCATTTATGGCTCTCTTAGTTGAAAACTATATAATTTGGTTCTAGATTTCATTTTATTACGATTTCAATTCTTTAATTGAGAGAAGAGAGAAAGAATAGTTGAATTATAGAGAATGAGAGAGAATTATTGATTAGCTAAATTCAAACAATAAAAGAGTTTGATATTTATGTTAATGAATTCCATTCAATTAAAAAAAAAGTCTTATTGGAGACTTTGAAAATCATCATCTTTCTTGAAAAAGTAGATCCAAGTTAAGAGAATTGTTTTTTTTTTCAATATTTTTTGTATTTTTTATCATTAAAAAGGTTTATAGGTTTATTAATTAGTTTTTAGAGATGTTTATTAAGTGTCTTTATATGAAAATAAGTTATAAAAAAAACATATGTTCTTAGGCAAAAACACTCATCTCCCAAAAATTTCAACTACCTTTCTGATTATTGAATTCTAAATTGCAAATGACAAATCATTTGCCCATTTAAATAAAAAAAAAAAAAAATGGGCAAGATACTTGTTAATGTGCCTTTAGACCTGCATGTTGGCCTTGGTTTTTGGTATGCCACGTAGGCATTGACTTTTTTGCCTTTTTTCTTCTTTTAGGTTTATTTAATTAGAAATAAAATTACTATATATAATATATATATATATATTTCAAAGTATATTTGAGTCATTCTTTTTTTAAAACACCATTAAACTTTTAGTTTGCTTTCAAATAAGATTATAGTTTTTTTTTACAACACATATGTTCATTTTGTTTTTTAAAATAAAATATTCAATGAGTTTTTTTTGTAGGCACCTATCTTTATCATGTAATTAAATAAAAGATAATTTCAGAAAAACTAAGTAATTGAACCAAGTAAGATCTATGACCTAAGACGTGTACGGGATAACATTGACTCACCTAGATTTTTCTAACATGTCGTTGTTTTAATATTTTACAAAACAAAATGTGTTGGTTTTGTTTTAATAAAAAAAAAGCTTTATTGCTTGAAAATACATTAACAATAGCTACATATTTCTTCCTTATATATGTTTAACAACTATTTACATGTTAAAACATGTATATGACATCAACCTATCTAACTTGTTTTTAATTTTTAAACTCGTACTATTTTCTTGTTTCTTTTTAATTGGATCTATTTCTTGAATTATATGTCATTATATCTGTCGTGACTGTGATTTTTTTTGCTTCACGCCCCACCATCCCCGAATTGGGGAGAAAACGGCGCGCAGTGAAATGGGTGTGTTTTATAGCCGTAAAAATTACAATTATAATTATCAGGATTCGTCACCTAGTATTAAGGTCACTAGGAACCTATTCGTCTGCAAGAGTCTGAATAAAGGGGCTTGTTGTCCAAGGGGAAGACACGTCACCCCTAGTGCACCCTACCTAAGGTAAGTTGCATTGTTATTTGATTATTTTTTAAAGTAAAAAATTTTTACACTACATTTTCAAAAATCATTTTGTGTCTGCGAGTGTACTTTATAATATAATTTTATACCACCGTTAAAAACCTTTTTTTACCTATGGATGTACTTTACAATGTAATTTTACATCCCTAATAGATAAAATAAAATAATTATAATTTTTTTGATATTTTGACCAAATTTCAACAATAATCATAAATTGTTTAAGGTATCCAATTTTTGTTTCAAATTATGATAAAGATGCAACATATTTTTTTAAATGAAAAATTAAATTAAAAAAATTCGGGTCGGGTCTAGCTTAGCTAAATGGGTCAGCCTCGCCAAGTTGGCTCTACTGCCCACCTCTATTGGGGTGGGCTAAGACTAGGTCCAACCCAACAACCAATTCACGTGAATAAGTGAATTAATTCATTCAGTTCATGACAGTTCTTCACATGAACAATACACGAGGTGATCGGTCGACTACGACAAGAGATTCACTTGCCACTATCGCCGGGTAGAGGAGGTCAAGACGTTTCTTCCTATGGTGGTGGCGTGAAAAATGGTGGCATGTGGTGGCTGGGAGAAGCTCCTGAAGTGGCTAACCTTTGCTGGAATTCGTTGTTGCTGCTTTGCTGGTCTTCGTCGTCGGTGCTGGAGAAGAAGGCTAATCTGTTGTAGGTCACATTGGAGATGTTTGTTGTTGCTAGTGGTGGCTAGTGCAGGAGAGAGGGCACCGTAACTGGTTTTAGAGAGAGAGAGTTGTCAACCGCGCGAGAGAGAGACAACCAGTGTCGAGGAAGATGAAGGATGGTGATGTAGTTTTTGCGTGATGTCTTATTTTTCCTCACGTGTCTGTGCTTATTTTTTCTGCAAAATTCTTTGTTTTTTCTGTAAATTTTCCTTCTCTCTGCGTAATTCCTCCCTTTTCCTTTTTTCTCCCTGTTCTCCTCTGTTACGTAAATTCTCCTCTCCCTCCGTTGCATGTTGTGAGCGGGGCTATTTATAGGGGAAGGAAGGAGGAAACTTGCATGCAACGGTGCCTTAACCTCTTGTGGCTGTTAGCGGCATGGTGGTGGCTTGTCAGCTACAACATGCCTGCAGTGGTGGCTTGTCGGTGCTGGTGCAGGAGACCTGTTGGTAGGCAATGCAGGTAAAGGCATGTGGCGGTACTGTATTTTTAGGAGAAGGTAGAAGTACAATTTGGTCCTTCAATTTATAATTGTTCTAATTACGCCCTCAATTAGCTTTGAAACTTTTAATTTTATGCAATTGTATCCCTGTCAAAATTTCAACAGACACATTAACTTTGCGCGCCCTTTTTATTTTGGTCCTTGGTTTCTGATTTATATGATTTGACTCTTAATTGACAATTAAACTCTTAATTGTCTTCAATTTGACCCCTGACTTTGCACAATTGGCTTAAAAAAATTCAATTGGGTTTTCAAAAATTTCAATCTTCTCAATTGAGCCCGAAGTAAGCTCAAACACTTGATTTTTCATCAATTAAGCCCTTAATAGTATTAAATTTGACCAATTTAAAGTATAATTAAGTTCTTGTACTTAATTAAATCCTTCAATTAGACTATAAATTATTTCCTAAACATAATTAAATTTTAAATTGGTCGATGATAAAATCAAATCAACCCATAAAAATATAATTATGTCAAACGACTTAATTTTTATACCGATTTATCCAATGATAAATTATTTTTGCCTTAAATCTGTACTTTCCTCTATTTTTTAGGGACAGAAGAGATACGATCGGACTCTCAAAATAAACTATAATTTCCACATTGATTTGTCTACCAACTTCGGCTCCTTTTTATTTTATTTTATTTTTGTTATTTTTAGGTAGATTTTGGGGATTTACCCAGAAAATGGGTTATGACAATATCGTTGGTCTACATTAAGATACAAGTCTGATAATTATTTTTTAATACAACAAAAATAATTTGGTGTGACTTGATGTCCTTAAAGAGTCCAAAGGCAACATGAATAATTGGTAAAAAACATAGAAAAATTATTTAAAATGATAAACATTGAGATGACAACAATTTGATCAATTCAGATCAAATCGAGTTAAAATTTTTCAATATGTATACCATGTCATAAGATCATAATAATCCCATGAAAAATAAATAAAAACATATTAAAAGATATGATTTTCAGTAAATTTAATATTGAAGGATGAAACTACAAAAACAATCAATTAAAAAAATCAAAAAAATAGTCTTGGTTAACATGTCAAACATATGATCTAAGTAATAAGACCAAAACAACCTCAAAGAAACCAATTAAAAACAATTATGCAAAGAAACCAATTTAAAAACATTTATGAGGCTAAATTAGTAGTCAAACCAATGTTAAAAGATGAAATTAAAAAATTATTTCAAAAAACAAAAAACAAAAAAAAACAAATTGAGTCAAACAACATTAATTCATCAAACTTGTTGAGTTATGAGATGAAAATAACCTCATAGAAAACAAAACAAAACAAATCATAAAACCTAATTTTCAATCAATCTAATATTGATCAATAAAATTAAGAGGGGGAGTCTAAATAGAAAAACAGGGGGGAAAATCAAGTTAATCTATTAAACTCATGGCACGAGTCATAAGTCTAGGATAAGTCCATAAAAATAAATTTAAAAATATAAAGCTTAATCCCCAATAAACCTAATACTGAAGGGTGTGATTGAAATTAAAAACAATAGATTAGAAGAAAAAGCAATAGCAAAGGAATGAAGTAAAAAAAAATACATTATCAAATGCATATTGTAATGCTAAGGGAAGGAGGGTATAGTAAAAAGTTGTTCTCCTTCTTCTTCTTTTTTTTGTAAGAAGCTCATCTTTTTTTATTTCCATAATCCAGTTTTATTATATGTTGAGATGTGTATAACACTATTTTCTTCTTAATGCAATTTAGTGAGAATTGGGCATCTCTATGTCGCGAGTCTATATTTTTGTCACAAAAAAAAAAAGCAATGTTTTGATGATGCAGACATGTATTAATAAAATAAGAGAAATTAACGATTTGAGTTATAACATTGATTGAAATTAATAATTTGATCTTATTTTAATTAGATGATAAAATAAAAGCCATGATATTAATCGGACAATTGTTGTCTTTTTTATAAGATCATAATACCTTATAAAAAGATTTATTGAGATCATGGAATTGGATAAAAAAATGATAAAATATTAGATTGAGTGAAAAAAAACACTAAAGAACATAATAGTGGGAAATAAAAATAAAATGTAATTAAAACAATGAGAGTGACAATCAAAATAAAGAATGAATTAGAGGAAACTAGATTTTTTAAGGTTTAAATTGAATATAGAATAACTCAAACAAAAATATAAAAAAAAATGAAGAATGGGAAAAAAAATGAAAAAATATAACATGTTATAAACTTGAATTGAAGGATGAGATTGGAAACTTCTATAAAAGGGTTAAGAAATAAAATAATAAATCTAAAGACTAAGGACTGGATAAAAATAATTAATATATGAAAATTGAAATTGATGGACTAAATAAAAAAGAAATAACACTTATACAAAAAAGGGAAAGGACAAAAAATATAATAAAAAATGATAAGATTTTTGTGTTGGATGATTAAATTAAAGAGAGAAATAATACCAATAATAAAGGGAAAAAATGAAGGATCAAATAAAAACACACACAAAATAAACTTGGATTGAAGGGTGAAACTGAAAATAAAACTTTTATAAATGGTCAAGTAAAAAAATCATAAAACCAATAAGGACCAAATTGAAAAGTATAATATATTACAAATTGGGTTGAAGGACTAAATTAAAATAAAATAAAACTATTATCAGGGAGTCAATGATAAAAATTAGAAATTAAAAGCAGAAGGATCAAAACACATATACCAAAAATAAAGAAGACCGATCTTTATTTTTTTAGGGGAGGAAAAAGAAAAAAAGGAAAAGAAAGAAAGGTTCACCAACGATAGACCACTCAACCATCAATGATATACATTGCATTGGCTAAAAGATAACACAATAATGCATCTAAATATATGGTGAATGAATAGGTTAAACCATCGAGAGACACCACGCTCGTTTCTTGAAATATGCGAGCACCACCCTGTGGCATCAACTTTTTAATATTTAATTTTTTTTTGGTAAAAGAATAATACCTTGGATAAAATAGAAAAAAAACTAGAATGAAAAACAACTTCAAAAGGCATAACTATGCGTGGATATTTATTTGTTGATGGAGTGATGATTATTTGTTATGTTTATGAATCTTGCAAAGCAAGGCATGTATTAAAAAAAACTAAAAGTCATTTAGTTTCATTGTAGCACCAAACTTATTATATGGTGGATTGAAAGTTGAAACACTATAATGCCTTTTTCATCTCTCTAAAAAATCTCAATAAGCTTATTATTAGGGTAAAAAGGTTATTTTGTCGAGATCTATTATATAATACCAACTTTATTAAGGAAAAATTGGCCCCACTCACTATCTTTTAGCATAGTGAAAAAACATAATTACACTTAAAATCAAACAAAAGATATAACTTTCATCCAAGGGTTTGTTAGCCTTTCCATACATTTTTTTTATCATAGTAAAATGAAATAGTTATCTCTAAAAGCAAAAGAAACTAAAACTTATTGTTTAAGAGCTTTTTAACATTTTCATATATTTTTTTAGCATAATAAAATATCACCATTACCCTTAGAAGTAAAAAACAGAAGTAAACTAGCATACATGGGAATTGTTTATATTTTTATTCTATAATAACTTAACTTAGGGGCAATTGAGTATTTTAATAAATCTGAAATATTATTTTACAAAGCTCAATGTATGGGAAGATTTTGTGATCTTCTAGCGACGTGTGTGGTGGTGGTTGGTTAAATGGTGGCTTCTATGTGTAGAAACACAAATTGTCCACCAATCAATTTCACCATGTGTTATTTTATTCTTTAAAATAAAGGATAAAATAAAATTGAAATAAATGACATGGAAAACAAATGGGCCTTCAAATATTTCTTGGTCAATGAAAAGTTGACACTTGAGATGAGATATTCAAGATATCTTGTCATAAAGGCAAGATTCCGTCAATAAATATTTGAGCCTTCAAATATTTCTTGGCCAATGAAAAGTTGACACTTGAGATGAGATATTCAAGATATCTTGTCATAAAGGCAAGATTTCCGTCAATAAAGACCAACCAATAAAATTATACCATGTGACATTGGGAAAGGACCTGAGAGCCCCTACAGATCTCTATAAATAGAGGGTCTCAACCTAAAGGCAAGGGGAGATTCGGAGGGATACAAAATTTTCTTGAAGATAAGCTCTTCAAGCAAGGAAGCTCTCTCTCAAAGAGTTCTCAAGCCTCCTTCATCTACGCTTGAAGTCTACAAAGAACGAAGCTCTATTGGATCAAGCCAAAACGCCCCATAAGAGTCCTTCAACAACACTTTGAAGACAAATCAAGGTACTCTTCAAAGCATCAAATCACAACATCTCCCTCCGCAATACACACCCAAATTCACGTTCTTGCAAAACACAAATCTTAGCTTGATTACTCAAATAAATCAAGTCACCATACATAAAATCCAAGGGAAGAATCAGAGGATTGCCATATTCTTTTGATAGAATATATTATGTAGAGATTGTACCCATTCATATATTTAATAAAATCATATATTTGTACACGTGTGCTTGTTTCAGGTGCACAAAATTGTGTCAACACTATGATGGTGTTCAAATTGTCTCAACGCCGCGATCCATCTATAAACAATGCTTGTGACTTAATCATCTTAAGTTTTTCCCCTTCTATGCTAACCTTTCAAAATCTCAAAGAAAGCTTTTGATTTTTTTCCTTTATATCTGGTGTATGTTTTTTTTAGTAGTATTTATTTTATTTGAAATAATTTATGAATTTGAAATTAGTTTTTAATTTTATCATTCTTTCAATTTTTTATCAATCAAATTGGGACTTTTTTTAATGCTATTTGTTTTGTTTGAAATAAATTTTAAGATAAATATTTTTTACGATATCATCCATCTTTAGTTTTTTTCTTATCGATTGAACTTGATTAAGGGTTTTTTATTTAATAAATATATAATACAATTATTTTCTTAAAAAAATAACTAATTGCAACTTGAACACCAATGAGTGAGAATGTTCACGCCTTTCAGACGACCTATGAGGCGTTATTCACAACCAAACATAATGGTATCTTTTTTCAAATGAAGTAGTGTCGCTTTCCATGTTAGGTGACGCCTCCTACCAGCTCAAAGGAAAATATTTTGAAATGTTTGAAGGACGGATTATTAGGTTAAAAATAATAAATTTTAATTTGGCAATTGATTTATGATATTTTTACTTTTGTTCTGAATTTGAAGAAAATTAAAATTTTGGTCTATGATGATAAAAAAACAAAATCTTAATTATGTCCCAACAAGTAATTAAGATGTATTGATGATCTATTATCAGGTCTTATTTGATTTGTTTTTCTTTCTAAATTTAAAATTAATTTAATATAATGTTTAGATATTTTGTAATGAAAATGGTTCAATATATATTTATAAAAATATATACGTTCCATCCATATGATTATAATAAAACTCATTACGTGACTTTGAATAATTGATATAAATATATCTTTTGACAATATTTATAAAATATAAATTTGCGAGTAATTATTGTGAAATATTAACAAGTGGTAGACATGTCGATCCCACTCATTTATTATTTTAATATATTTTTAAATAAACAATATATTTAAAAACAGCAACAATAAAAACACAAAAACACATACCGAGACGGCTGATGAACTTCTTTCTCCCCTTAAACTTCAAAAGGCAGCCTTTATTACCTGTCAACTGCCAGCTGCGAACTGTTTTTGCAGCGGGAATCATAAAGATTTTCTGCAGTCTTTTTCAAGATGTTGAACTAATTATTCCATAAAATTCAGCATTTAATGATAGTGCACTCAACTTTCTTCTCTCTTTAAGTGATAAATGGAGAGAAAAAACATTTTTTTTTTCTCGTTTTTATACTAAAAAAAAAGCTAAATATATCTGGCAAAAATACCCAAACACTATTTTTTTAATTATATTTTTTCACTGTTTTTTTTTCTAGTTTGCTTTCTATAAAATTATTTTGGTCTCATATGTGATGAATTTGACAGCTAAGTTAAATATATTTTTTTTAGTTTCATCATTTTCTATTATTTTTTTTGAGAATTTTTCTGGTTGTTTTTAGATTCGTCAAGTCAACTATATTATATAAGATTGCTAAAATAGCTATGTATCAAATATATTAAAATACAATTGACTCTTTAAAATTACCGTTTCTCATTGGAGTGTATATAAACAAAATAGTTATATTTATACTATTTTAAAAATCATATTATCAATTTGAATTTCTAAATATCATCTCCCATTAGAGATGCTACTAATATCTTATATGAGTTGATATTCTAGTAAACCAAATGGAAGTGACTTTTGTCAAGGAAATTAAATAATATTTATAATATTATTGCCTGTTAGTTAATATTACTTTATTTATCAGTGTTTAACCACAATTCGACCTTTTTTTAACCATAAAAAAGATAAGATTGTGGTGTCCTTAAACTCGAGACCAATAATAATATGATCTGGGTTTTAGAAAAATCAAGATGATAAAAAAACCCTATAAAAAATAAATTGAAACCAATTAATCCTACTAAAATAAAAATGAAATATATCATAAAGTCCAATTTATGATAAGCAAAATACTTAAAACAAATTCAATATCGCATTTTTTTTAATAAAAAAATATTAAGAGGATAACACATTTAATGGCCCGGATTTTGCAACCCATCTATACTGTCACAATCATGTAAAAATCAGATTTAAACAAATCAATCTCATAGAAAAAAAAAGAAGTACATCGTAAAGAAAAATTCAAAATAAATTAAATACATAAAAAATATCAATCTTATGTATTTCTTAAAAAATATAGACACCCAAATATTATATCTATTAGAGAATAATATAAATCATATTATGGGATCTCACTTACAAGCTTAAGCTTTTAGGTGAGATAATTCCTTAACATGGTATCAGAGTCTTGTTGACCCAGCGGTCACGAGTTCGAATCTCACCATCCCTCATTCTATTTGATAAAAATCAAGCACAAGGTAGTGTGGGCTCTATGTGCAAGTTTCAAGCTCAAAGGGCTTTCACTGAGGGGTGTATTATAAAATAATATAAATTATATTATAGGGACATCACTTACAATCTTAAGCTTTTAGATAAGATGATTCCTTATCAATGTCAACCCAAACTTTATAGATTAAATCGTCAAATATATGACTAGGGTTATAGACACAATTGAATTTAATAGTTTAAACTTTTTTTTTTTTTACTTAAATAAAAAATAATATTTTTTTTAAAGAAAAATCCAAATAAAAGTCTAGACACATGGGTCCGGTTGCCTTGTGTGAGTGTCTTCTAAAAAACAACCGACATGCCTGGGCTTGGTTTTGTATATATATTTTTTAATTTCTCAAAGGTCATCCACCTTTTTTTAAAAATTAAAAAATAAGAAAAAAAAGATTCTCATAGAACAGCAACAAACTAACCTCTTAAATAAATTGACATATCTAATCCTATTAAAAGTGGGGAAATGGTAGAAGGTAGTAATTGATTTTCAACTCTTTTTTATTTGAATTTTTTTAGTAGGTGAGAAATTTATTTATTTATTTTAATATTTTTTTAATATAATAATACTAAAAATAAAAAATATATTTTATAATAAAATATATTTTAAAAAAATCACTATTGCAATATCTTTTTATTTTATTTTATTTATAATCACAAGAAAAATATTTAGCTACGTGAATTGGATTAATTTTTAGTTTGGGCAGCTGGCTACTAATCACTTGTGGGTCCCACCACACACTAATTCCTCAACTTAAGCATAAAGTACAATTACTCAAGTCGAGCTTTTTTCTGTTTTATTACAATAAGAAAACCTTTTCTTTCTCTGGTTTGCGTGATTCTGCTGTCTTGCAGGTCCTAGTTCCGTATTCTTTCCTTGATCTGTCTTGGTTCTGACGCATCAGGAGCTTCTGTCTCACTTTTTTTGTTTATTGGGATTCGCACTTTGCAATCTAGAAGTTCCGTGCTTTTGTTTATCCAAGAAAAAGAATAAGAATTTCAGTTCTTTTCTTTCAGGGTCGTGTTCAGAGTTCTTGAAGGAAAACTAGGTTGTTCTCATAGAGCTTTCACGTGATCACTCGAAGTATGGTGAGTTTTCACGATTTCTTCTTCTGGGTTCTTGTTATTTTATTCTTTCTATCTGTTTTGGACAAGTTTTCATGAGTTTGTTTAGTATTTCTTTGATCGATTTCTCTCATGGTTATGGGCTGTGCTTGTTAAGATGTGTTTATGTTTTGGTTCACATAGCTGTTTAGTTGTTTCGATAATTTTAGAAATGGTTGGTGAGGTTTGGAGTCTTTTCAGTAAGGTCGTGCTATTGATGCAACTGTTTTGAGACTCTTGTAATTAGAGTCAAAGGCGCTTTTTTCGAACTTCGATTAATTAGTTGTGATAAACCATTTCCAGTCATAACCTAGTGCTAATCATTATCTGAGTGAATGGCTCTCATTATTTACTGTGTTTTAAGATGCAGATGTTGTGATTTCTTTTGGTGAAGTACTTATGGAACCAAAATATGTGAATTCTCATTTGAGTATGCTTATCCATGCAAATGATTTTGAGAACCTTGTTTTTTCTGCATATTTTATTGCTACAAGTCTATAACAAAGTTTGAACATATTTTTTGTAATGTTGAATCCAGGAGATGAAAACAAAATCACTTAAAAGTATATGAGTAATTGTAAAGTTTAGAGAGGGCTCCTTTTTCTTTCTTGGAGATGCAAAATGGGAAAGAGTGGAAAGATCTCTCAATATAGAGAGAGGCTGGACAAGACCCTGGCATCCCCTGAATTGACAAATCTTGATGCACTTAAAACCCTTATCAGGAATCAACTTGCTCGCTCTTCACCTGGTGAAATTGAAGGCTAGTATTTGTCAGAATCAACGGCTGGGATGATATTTTATTAGATCCTTATCTTTTGGGAGCTACCAGTTGTGATGGTAAGCTGAATTTGTCAAAGATTCTAATTTTGGATTCTGAATTTGCAGGATGCAGCGACAATTTAATAGAAAACAGGACCAATCATGTGTCCTCTTTTCTTGACATGCTGAGGAGTGCTTCTGTAAGTGAAACTGGGGTGTCAAGAAACAGTGAGACATCACATGGTGAATGGAAAGTATGACCTTTTAGCTAACTATTCGTTCTGGTTTATTTCTGTTTACTATCTAGGAGCAACTTCTTTTTGAAAAAGAAAAGGCAAGAAAAGATGCGGATTTCATATATATATATGAAAAGTGATACTGATACACTGGAACTTACTTCTCTTGACAGATAAAGGAGGATCATGAAGAGTTCCGTGTTATGTATCGCCCAGGACCTCAGGGTACTCCCTTTCATTCATTACTTGCTGAAGGCTATGTTGATGGCACCGTCGATACTTGTAAGTTTATGTGAATTATTCATAATTGTGAGCTTTATCCTCAAGGATGAGCAAATTGAAGGTCATTATTTGAGATATTGTGAAGCTGCAAAAAATGAAAACTCCTTTGACAAGTACAATAACATCTTGCAGGTTTATGCATCTCTTGGGAGGCAACACTCTACAGAAAATGGTAATAATTGCTTCTATCTTGGTATCTTTCTTCATTCTGCAACATATAATATAGACAGAGATACTCTTAATGGATCTGTGAAACAACATACACACACCTTTCTTCTGATCATTCCTCTGTTAGCTTTGTTGGCAATATTGTTGTAGCATATTAACTTGATAAAAAAAAACTGCATTTTGCTTTTGTTTTAAGAAAAAGCCTCAATTGCAGAAAAAAAAACTTATATTTTAACGCCCTGCTAATTATAGTTTTCCTTATGTGGCCTGATTACCAGTAAATGCCAAGGAAATCAGATCACTTGAGAGTCGAGACTTCTAATTTTGATCGTGAAATTCGTAATAGCTTCATCTAAATTACCACAAGTTGCATTTTATACTATTGAGATAGTTCTGGAAATGTCATCAGGAATGTGTAGGTTGGTGGATCTGTGTAAATGTCACTGTTCTAAATTTTCCTGACATTTTGGTCCTGGTTCCAACTTCATTAAAGACAATGTGTACATATGCGTACAAAATAGGAAATTGTTTTTTCGAAGTTTGACACCTTTGCTTCATGAGTATAATAAAATAAGAGGTTGTTGCTTGTTATATTTGTCCTGTCCTTGTCAACCATATTTATTCTTATTTCTGTTCTCAGGTGGCCTCAGTATAGTTTCCCACCATTTAGAATCACCATATGTGAATGCTTACAAAAGATTCGGATCGGAGAACAGATATCTTTAGTGAGGTTTGTCCTTCACAAACTGCACCAGTTCTTTGAACTTAAAGTAACTTGTTTGATTCCTTTTGCTTGAATTCAGCAACATAAAATTCTGATTTTTCCTCAAATTTTGGAAGAAAGGGTGAAGGTTACATGGCCACTGACAGCTAGGGAGGCTGTTTTGCACTATGTGTTGTTTGAATACCTCCAAGATGGTCTGGTTGTTGTTGTTGCTAGCACGGTAGTCACTTAAAGTGGTTGAATTCATCATATTATCAATTACAGTTTCTTATTTACCTATGTTTTTGGAAACTTAATTCTAAATCAGAAGAGAATTGTTTTGGATTATATTGCTTTCAGATCTCAGATGTGGAGGGCATTGATAGAACTACCCATGGGTTTTCAAAAGATGGAATCCCTGAAGCAAAGGAGGTGGTAAGGATTGATGTGATGGGTGGCTTTGCCATACAAAAAGTTACTTCGGAAAGAAGTTATTTTCGGTGAGTTATAGTTAGTTGGATGTTTAATGTGAGTCCTCTTTGATACACAAAACATATGCTTATGTCTTATGGTTTGAAAGAAAAAAAACTTCTAGTTGAATTTCATATAAATGTGGACGCTCCTTAACATGACTACTAAAATTAAGTCATATTCTCAAAGTTTGTATCATCTGCTACATAAGTTGTGGAGTTTTTGAAAACTGTCACATTTTGCAGGACTATTGCAAATATGGATTTGAAGGTCGATTTTGTCCCACCATCCCTCATAAACTTTATCTCAAGGCAGCTCGTTGGCAATGGTTTCAGACTTTATAAGAAGGTTATATATTTTTCTCTGTTCCCTTCTGTATACTCTGCAGCATGCAACAATGAGGCCAATTCATTTGGCTCTTTAAAAGCTCTCTGCAGTAACAAAACTGACACTCTGTGTTCATAATCATAATCGCTTTTAAAGGGAGAGGTTCTGGGTTCAATTCATTTGATAGGACTAGTTGGGCTCAGGATTTCTATCTTTTAGCCGGGGTGAAGATGGGAGGGAATACGAAAATTAAGTGTCATGGTAGGGTCTACAAAAGTTTCAGACTCTGTAGTTTCTATATAGGGAGGGTTCTGCATGAAGAATGAAGAACTCCTTGCATTCTAACTTTAGTGGTTTCTGTGCAACCTATTTCTCTGACATCCAATCTGCAAACTACTACAGGCAGTGGCTTCTGTGTCTAAATATGATGAAGATTACAGCAAGGCTTTGAAAGATCCAATGTATGCTCGAATACGCGAGGCTCTTTATTCTACTGAAAATGCTAATGTGGCTGTCGAAGAGAAAGTGTTTAACAGTGATGCTTCCATCCTACAGAAAGAGCATTCTACTGAAGATGTGGATGGAGAATTGGGAGATGTTGAACTGAATATTCATGGGGATAATGATGCAATCACAATTTTTTCAGAAAATGCAGAAGTTGTAGTAAGCAAATCCTTTAGTGAGACCGAGGAAGAAAATAATGGAGAAAGAAGGGGCTTTAAGGATGAAAACATGGGAGGTTTGGAATTGAATACTGCAAGAAAAGATTTTCTTTATAGTGCACCATTTATGGTCAACAAAACCTTCGGTGAGATCAAGGAAGAAAATGATCCAGAAAGCAGGCACTCGGTTGTGGAAGGGAAAGTGTATAACAATGATGCTTCTCTTCTACAGAAAGAACATTCTACTGAAGATGTGGAAGGAAACCTAGGACATTTTGAACTGAATATTCATGGTGATAATGATGCAATTGAAGCTTATTCAGAGAACGCAGAATTTGTTGTAAGCAAATCCTTTGGTGAGATTGAGGAAGAAAATAATGAAGAAAGTAGGGGCTTCAAAGATGAAAACATGGGGGGTTTGGAACTGAATACTGCAAGCAAAGCTTTCCCTTGTAGTGCACCACTTATGGACAACAAATCCTTCGGTGAGATCAAGGAAGAAAATGATCCAGAAAGTAGGCTCTTGAAGGATGGAATGAGGGGGGAGGAACAGAGAGTTCATTGCAAGGACCATGGAAGTGAAAGTTTGCAAAACATTGCACTGGCTACAGAATGGAAAACTTTTATTGGGATTGAAGAAGAAAAAAGTGAATATAGCAGATATTTAACAAGGGATAGCAGAGTTTTAGGTCAACCTTCAAGCAATAAAACTGCTCTAAAGAGCCCTGAAAACGGTACAAGGAATATACGTATCAGTTCTGATGTAGGGAGAGCTTTAGAAACTCTAGAGAAGGCCATTTCTGTGATCCGGGAAACTAGGTCTTCCTCTAGCAAAACAAATGAAGAAACTCCCTATCTTGAAAAGGATGTCGAAATCGATCCAACTCATTTAAAAAACAGTGGAGTCTTTCCAAAAGCCGGGGTCTCTGCTGAAGTATCTGATAAAGAAATACCTGTAGAGAGGAATTCACATGAATCCAGGAACAGCTCCAGCAATAGTGACATCAGGTACTTATGCCTGCATACCGCTGTCCTCATCATTGTAATGAATCTAAGGGAAACAAAAAATTATCACTTCTACTCTTCTAGGATAATGCCACTGGTGGTTTAATGTCATTACCCGGTTTGATCTTGTTTTGCAGGCGAGCAGGCTCAAGGGAAACAAACCACAACAAGAGAACACCGGCATCGCCTGACCAATGTATTTCAATTCCTAATGAGACTAACCATGTTGCTTTGTATTCTTCTCAAAGTAAGAAAGATGGAACAGAAGAGGTACAAACTATGGACATAATCGCACAGGGCAACCAGCAAATGAGCCTTGAGGTAAATGGCATCCATGAAAATGTTTTTCATGAAGGGAAGAAGACTACTCGGCAAAAACATTATAGGTATTGTTGTCTTGGTTCCAGATATGAGTAGATGATACAGTAAAATAAAAAATTCAGATGGCCAAAGAGGACGAAGATTTAGTAATCAAAAGATGATTCTATCCATCTTATACCAATACATTTACCTCTATTATCTTTTTATTTTTGGCAAAGATGTACCGATAGAGATTTTTATTTCCATCTTTCTTTTCACCATATATTAATGAATGAGGTTGTACACTTGATGGGAATTTCGAGTTTGATGTATAAAATTAACAGTAGAGTGAGTAAGATGATGTCGTTCGGTTGCTGCATAAACAGTTACATATTAGAATGCAGGGGTTGAATTCCAAACCACACATGGAAGATGCAACGATCGGGCTGCTGGCACACACATTTTCAATAGGAATCTATGTCAACAGTGTTCTTTCGAACCATAAATTTAATCTGAAAAACATTTTCCGACATGTTTTGGCGATTGTCGTGGGGGTAGATTGCCGAAGGAGTGTTTTCCTCACTTTCTCGAGAATACAGGCTGTCTTTTCCTTGAATGTTGAAGCAATCTTGGCCGATATCATGTTGCCAAGGTTGAAGATTTGAATGATCTATTGTCGTGTGTGTGTGTGTATATATATATATATATATATATATATATATATATATATATACACGGAAAAAAATATTAATTTACAAACATAATTAAAATTTAAGATAAATTAACTTTAAATTATACAATACAAACACAAAGTCAAACAAACATAATCTCAAAATTAGAAACACAACTACAAGTTAATCAAAATAAGGAGGATTTTAATGCCGAAACGGCACATCCGAAAAGGTACGGAGATGTTTCAGCAGGTATTTAGCCAGTATTTTCAGAACAGGTCAGAATTAAAATTAAAGCAAAAACGACGCTGTTTTGTCTCGATTTTTTAACAGCACGGAACATTCCGGCCGGAACGGAACGGTATTAACAACCTTGACATAACAGCAAAAAGAATTGCTCGGTAAAGCGACTTGTCGTTTCATTATGAGGATTTTAAATGACGTGTCCCTCTAGTAAGTTAAAAAAACCCGACACGACTGACAGGTGGCAGCAAATGAATGTATATGGCAGTGACAAAGCAGCACCGTGGTAGCCAAGTGAGTCTAGAATCTCCTCCTCAAAACACGAAACGAACGCATTAATACGAATACTAATTATCTCCTTACAAATCTAATCTTCATCTTCTTAAATTGTACTGTACACGAAGAAGATCATCATCATCAGCAGCAGCAGGTGATAGACAATGGGGTGGGTGTGGAGAGACGACGACGAGTCGGACGATTCCTTTCAAAAAAACCCTAATTCTTCCTCTTCCTCTTCTGGTGAGGTATGTTCCACGAGGACGGTGGTGAGGTCGCAGTGCAAGACGGAGGAGGTTGAGCCTGGAAAGTTCGTTAGAAAGTGCGAGAGAACCGAGGAGGTCCTTCGTGATTGCCTTGGAAAGTAAGCTGTATTTTTAATTATTTTTTGGTTTCTGCTTGTTTCCTGAGAAAAAAATAATAAAAAAACGAGGGAAATCTGTGGTGATTGATTAATTTTATGATGATTCCGTCTGTTATAATTGATCGAGTGGTTTTAATTTTCTTTATTCTTTTTATCTTAAAGCGTTATAATTTTTAATTTCCTAAATTTACAGCAATTGAAGAATTTTGATTCTACTTAAGTTTTCAATTTGTACATTAATGTGGATGGTAAGCAGTAGATGAAGAGAGGTCATGGAAAGTGTCTTTTTTTTCAGTCGAGTTATTAGAAAGTTAAGCTTTGGATGAGGAGAGCAGTTGAATTTAGAGTTCAAAGAAACTCATGAGCTCCAATGATGCATGAATTTGACCGGAAGTTGAAAATAGATACCCAAAGTATTGGACGTTATTAGCTTTAAATATATGGTTTCAATTTCAACCACTAGCGTCTTTTCTTGGAGAAGATGCAATGTTGTATTTGAGGAATGATCACTGTCATGTATATGAAATACTGATGCCTCTTGATCCATGTTCTTATTAAATCAACTTCTTTGAATTGTGTAAGTTTTAGGAAATCGGTTGTGAAGACCCACTACTGTGGCTAGCAGAATTAGCTTAATGGTAGAGCATTAGATGTTGATTTTGGAAATTCAGTTGGAGGAAGTTGAAAATAGATACCCAAAGTCTTGGATGTTATTAGCTTTAAATATATGGTTTCAATTTCAACCACTAGCATCTTTTCTTGGAGAAGACACAATGTGGTATTTGAGGAAAGCATCCGTGACCTCATATATATGAAATACTGATGCCTCTTGCCCCATATTCCAAATAAATCAATCATTTGAATTGTGTAAGTTTTGGGAAATTGATTGTGAAGACCCACTACTGTGGCTAGCAGAGTTAGCTTAATGGTAGAGCGATAAATGCTGATTTGGAAATTCAATGGGAGGAAGCACCTTGCCTTGAATGCATTGTGTGTGTATTTGAACAACTTTAGGATGTGTTAAAAAAAGGTTTACTTTTGTGTAGAGCAATATAATAGTTCATATATGCATATACTGAATTCAGGATTTATATAGATGATCCCAGGGCTAATGCTCATGTTTATTTGTTGTGCTCTAGTTATTCTGTCTTCAGAGGGGGGGGGGGGATCAAAGAAACTGTCTGCGAGACACCTGAATTTTATGAAATGCTCATATAGACAGCTATCCATCCAAGGCTTCGTGTTAAGAAGTGACTTTAGTTCAGGTGTACTTTATGGTATGAAACATGACTGTGAAAGAAATGGGGGCAGTCACTGAGGCTTTTGATAACTGATACCCAAGAGTAGCAAGAGAGGAGATAAATTTTGTAAAAAATGCATTTGTGCTATTGTAGAGGTAGCTTTCACTGAAAATCTTTCTAGAAAAATCTAGAGGGTGAATCACAGACAAGAAACACAACGAACAAGCCTTGAAAAAACATGTGATTTCCTCATGTCTAACTCAATATAGAAGTGATGGTTTGATAGAGACAAAAATGACTTGGACCCTGATATTTGATGGTTTGGTTGAGTTGATTTAACCAGTATTGGGTCTGACTGCATCTGATTTATTTATTTATTTTGGTATTGATTCTCTTAATTTGCTGCCCATGTTGTGCATTAAGTTGGCAAGATACATTGAAAATGCTCTGGGTGATGGTATTAAGGTTATAGAAATTTGTCTAGATTTCTGTTACTTACATTTCTTGTAAGAATGTTTGATAACCTTAGAATAGGTACTATTTAAGTCATGATCATATTTTCAATGTCTTCGGTTATATTTGCTGATTGAAAGGTTTTTTAATATGTCTGAATTGATGGTTCAATATCTTGCTGTGTTAAACATGTAGTGGCTTGACACATTTTTGTTTGTTTTAATTAGGCCTGTTGAAGTGCTGAAGTCTAACAAAGAGTATACTGAAGATGATGTCACAGAGCAAGTGGTTAGAGGGATGCTCCATCCAGGAAAGTTTGAGGATGCACCATTTGACTTCCATGGGCTTCAAAGTGATATTCAAGACATAGAACGTCACTTCCTTGGAGGAATCAACCGTTTCTTTGAAGCAGCTGAAGAGATGAAGAACAACTTCTTTGATGTTTTTGGTGACTTCCATAATGGGAATCCATCATCCTCACCATCAAAAAGGCGAGGGGTGCCCATCGAAGGCCATCCGCTGACAGAAGCCTCTCCTGAACCAAAGGAACCCAGCTCTGGAAATGTCGACCTTTCGGGTCTGGCAAGAGATGTTTAAAGTAGAATGTTCAGCCAAGTTCTATTTGCTTCTAAACTGAAATAGCAATTCAGGAATGCGGATAAAAGTTTGATATCCATCCATTTGTCTTCTGCATGTAATCTTTGATGCTCTAGAGGTGATGAATGCATGGTGCTGAACCCTTCTTGGTTCTTGCATCGTCTTCCCCCTCTTCCACACCCCCGTAAGATTCTTACCATTTTTAACAATAAAGCATAATCCTGATTTCCAGAGCCAATCATGATCAATCAATCTGCAGGTGTGCTTTGTTTTTGCATATGTTTCTTCATATAAAATTTGGACATCATCTGGTGACTGCTTGTTTAGGAGAAGCAAACGACTAAGCATCAAGCTAGGAGGAAGTTCTGATCATCGGTTTTGACCGGTGACTTTGGCACGTTTTGTTTTAGATAAATCTGGTGGTGGTTGTGTTGCTGAAAAAACGTGTGCAGTCTTCTCCTAAACAAGGTTTTAATAATATGCTTATGGCTACGCCAGTTTCCATGCATTGGCCAGTGAGAAACCGTGGGTTCTTTTTTAGTGGAAAGCAAACCAGGTAAGTTATAGTGGGGTTGTCCAGTCCAGGTCTGGTTTTTAGAGGATATCATTGGTCCAACTTGAGGTCTCCTCCATTCAATGGCGGCTGAAAGGCTGTCTCCTTTTCAAGGAGCAAAATCTATAGGTTGCATTCGTTATGAGATGATAAATATTTTGCATGATTTCTTTTAGGTTATTTATGCATGGTTGATAAGCATCAAGAAATGGGGTTTTGAAAGCCTACCCGTGTGAAAAAATAAAATGCATTTAAAAAAAATAAAATAAAATAATTTTAATATATTTCTAAATAAAAAATATTTTTAAAAACAACCGCAATTATATTTACAAATACAAATGAATCCACAATCATACTCAGAAATGAATACCGCAATTATATTTACAAATACAAATGAATACGCAACCATACTCACAAATGAATACCGATAACTCGTCGAATTGATGGGCACTGACTTCTTCTTCTTCTTCTTTTTCGGGCTTTAATGGTGGAAAGACCTAATGACAAGTAAAAAGAATTGTTCGTCCCTTCATCGTATTTTCTAAATCAAGTAATCATCCATCGTGACATGTCTAGACTATGTCAGAGAAGTTTGTAAAATATTTTATTTAAGGTGGTCAACTTTTATACATGGACTTGTAAGAAAGCAGAACAGTAACGGAGCATGACGGCTGCCGGCCTTCGACGATCCGGGCCTTGCTGAATGCGGACCGTCAATTATGAGAAATATATCAATCTCAGCCATCAATTTCACAAAGGACCCACCATCTCAAAACTCAAACTACACACTACGCCACCTGCACCATAGTCTAACCCATGAAACGCGTTATTTTACGTTCAGATTTTGTAACGGATAAACCGGTCTTTCCTTCTTTCCTCTCACTTTCCTCTCCATTCAAGAAACAATTGAAGGAAAGAACCCGGAATAATGTACTACTATATTCATTCATTAGATGTGTGTCAACTCAAACATCTTTCTCGAAGCTAGTGAAGACCTGGTAAAACCTGTCTTTCAACACACCACACGTACATAGACTCTGTCTTCTTGTTGACTTTCTGCTTCTCTGGTTTCTTTTGTTTTTAATGGTGGGCTTTCACGACCCTATTTATTGAATCGTTTTTCATGTAATACTATTCATTCATTAGACGTGAAATTGTAGAAACTGTCCACTATATCTGTGAGGGACGAGGTTATACTATATATAGATTCCAGTGTTCAGGGTTTTTGAAAGGGAGGCTCTGATACTTTTTCTTCTTCTTCTGGGGCTGACTCTTGTTTTGCATACATTCGAGTTAGAGGGATTTGGTGGAATCAAAGTTTCGTGTCAAGTGTTTTCTCGTTTGATTATGTTTGAAGAAGAAACACTCTGCTGGCTTGATATCATTAATTAGTATTTTGAGGCGTCATTTTGATCTTGTTCACTTCAAAATCACACAGACTTCACAGATTAAAGAAGTGGGGTTTTGTTATATGATAGAGAAGTACTGAATATGGGGAATAATAATTGTATTGGATCAAGGGTTACGAAGGACGGTCTTTTTCAAACAATATCTTCTTCAATTTGGTGGTCTCGATCGACGGACTCGTTTGATCATTCACAGCAAGAGAGAAAATGCGGAAGAACTTCCTTTCCATGCTCAATGCAAACCTCCTAAACATTTGAAGATAGTCGAGGAAGAGACTAAGCAAGCAGCATTACCACCAAAGCCCAAGGAAGGGGCCACTGAACCATCAGAGATTGTGATGAAGGTTAAGGAGGAGAGGAAGCCAGCCCAGCCAGCAAGTGACGAGGAAGAGAAAAAACCAGCAGTGCCCACGAGACCAAACAAGACTCTCTTTAAGAGGACACCGCGTGCAGGGCTTCAGGAAAATTCAGTTTTGAAGACAAGAACCGGTCAACTGAAGGAGTACTACAACTTGGGGAGGAAACTTGGACATGGCCAATTTGGGACAACTTTTCTATGTGTGGAGAAAGCAACTGGAAAAGAGTATGCCTGCAAGTCGATCTCAAAAGAGAAGTTATTGACATCAGATGAAGTGGATGATGTAAGGAGGGAAATTCAGATAATGCATCACCTGGCAGAGCACCCTAATGTTGTCTCTATCAAAGGAGCTTACGAGGATGCGATGGCAGTTCATGTTGTGATGGAATTATGCGCTGGTGGTGAGCTCTTTGATCGGATTATCGAGCGAGGACATTATACAGAGAGAAAAGCAGCTCAACTCACTAGGACTATAGTTGGTGTTATAGAATCCTGCCATTCCTTAGGGGTCATGCATCGGGATCTCAAGCCTGAGAACTTTCTCTTTGTCAACGAGAGTGAGGATTCACCTCTTAAGGCAATAGATTTTGGATTATCAGTATTCTTCAAACCTGGTATGTTTCTGACTTTCAGTAGCTCTCCTTCTTTTGACTATTCGCACCATCCCCTTCCAATTATGCAATTGCATTAGAATCTCTTCAAACTTAGATTCATATGATAATAAATACTATAAAGGACTCCAGATCCTTGCATATTGTGAAGTAGTCTTTTCCTGATCCTTTTAACAGAGAATCCCCATGTTTTTCTCTGCACAGAGATTTTTTTTTGGTGATGGTATATAGCACTAATCATGAGGATCTCATCTGAAATGATCTGCTATATATATTGCAGGGGATATTTTAAACGATGTGGTTGGAAGCCCATACTATGTTGCACCTGAACTATTGCGCAGGCGCTATGGTCCAGAGGCAGATGTTTGGAGTGCTGGAGTGATGGTTTACATTCTCTTATGTGGGGTGCCTCCATTTTGGGCTGGTAAGAGATTTCTAATGTCTGTTTCTTCTAGATATATGCATAGTATTTTCAGAAATTTGACTTTCAGTTGATAATGACACAGAAAACGAGCATGATATATTTGAGGAGGTTTTGCATGGTGATCTGGATTTCACATCAGATCCCTGGCCTAACATCTCTTCCAGCGCTAAAGATTTAGTCAGGAGAATGCTTGTCAGGGACCCTAAGAAGAGACTCACTGCCCATGAAGTTCTTTGTAAGTTGTGATACATTTGTTCGATTCTTTATCACTGAAATATGCATGTGACTTGGGAAATCATAGGATTCATAGTTTGTCAAGACCCTTTGCATGAGATAGCATGAGGTTTCCTATATATTCACTTCATATATCATTGAAATGATGAGTCTGGAATGTTGAAAGTTATGAGCTAGGATGCCAAATTGCTTGCAATTAGGTTCCAGATCGAAATATATCGTCGAGCTTGAAAATTTGTGGTTTATTTAGATTGAATAACCTGGGCTCGTTACCACTTTTCAGTTCCAGGCCTAATTTGGCACCTCTATATAAGATGGCTCTCAATTTATTTATTGTCTACAATCATCTCAGCAGAAAATATGCCACTGCTGAACGCATATTTCGGTTCCCTGCAGGTCATCCTTGGGTTCATGATGACGGCGTGGCTCCAGACAAACCTCTAGATCCTGCAGTCTTGAGCTGCTTGAAGCAGTTCTCTGCAATGAACAAGATTAAGAAAATGGCTCTGAGAGTAAGTCTGGCAATTATATCCTCGCTTTTTGAATTCCACAGTTAACTGTCCTCAAAGAATTGAAGTTTTCTTCACTCACAAATTGTGTAATGCTACTGTAAATGAAGAGTTCATGTTCCTCTTCTGTGACTTAACGTCTATTTTCTGCAGGTCATTGCTGAGAATGTATCTGAAGATGAAATTGCTGGATTGAAAGAGATATTTAAGATGATAGACACAGACAACAGTGGTCAAATTACTTTCGAAGAACTCAAAGTGGGACTGAGAAGATTGGGTGCGAATCTCACCGAGGCTGAAATTCATTCTCTACTGCGAGAAGTAAGATCATCCATAACCATCTAAGAATTCTGAAGTACACATATGAGAAATCTCGGTCAATACTTGACATGAAATTGAATTATGGCCCTCCCTTCAACATTTTTTTGATTCACCATTAAATTCAATCCTCCACATTTTGGAAATTCAATACGGTCTTGCAAGAACTAGAAGGAATTGTTAAAGTTCTGGTGTTCTGCAGCTGCTTCTGTGAATCTTGACATCCATGACTGTTTCAAAATTGCAGGCGGATGCTGATAACAGTGGCACAATAGATTGCAAGGAGTTCATAGCGGCCACATTACATTTAAACAAAGCTGAAAAGGACGATCATCTCTCTGCAGCCTTCTCATATTTTGACAAAGATGGCAGCGGCTATATCACTATAGATGAACTCCAACAGGCCTGCAACGAATTTGGCATGGATGACGTTCACCTAGAAGAAATGATTCGAGAAGTTGATCAAGATAATGTGAGTACTTCTTTACTATGAAGCTGTTTCCATTGATGGCAGAAACATTTGCTGGTTTAATTGCCTGGAAACATAGCATGGTCAGCTGATTTTGCTCTTGCTTTGTGTTTACAGGATGGTAGCATAGATTACAGTGAGTTCGTGGCCATGATGCGAAAAGGCAACACTGAATTGGGTAAGAATGGTGTACAGGGTGAAATTCTTGGGATTGGATTTAGGGAGGCGCTATCAGTTTATTAACATGGTGGTGAGGTTTTTCTTCTGTAAATCAATATCTTATTCAACTTGATAGATTTGTAAAGAACAGTATATTCTTCTGCAACTCAATTCAGAGGCTGTCCAATTCTTTCTCAGATTATATTCCTTACGTTCTACCAAACTGAATTATTCTCAGATGATATGTCAATCACATATCCAAAAACACTGAGGATGTTATTAAAAATGAAACTAATAATAATATTTCAAATGAAACTTCTCTGTTCTATTTATATTTATTTATTAAAAACAAGTCACAAAAAGATATTAATAAAATATCACTCATTGTTTCAGGTAAATTGTGGTAGAAGCCAAAATAAATAAATAAATAAATAAATAAATCTGGCTCTATCTTAAACAATTTAATATTTTTAAAATATAAATTAATAAAATTTAAATTTGAGCTTTCCTAAAAACAATTTGACGACTTCGGCCAGCCTTGCTCCAAGAATGCAACGTACCACCCACAAAATCCTGTAATAAACGCAACTACAAATCTCCAGGACAATCAGCGGGTCCCAGAATGTGGAAAATGATTGAATCGCTGATCCAACGGCCCAGGTTATCTCATCATCCGCAGGAAACCACAAATCCTCGACGCACGTTGTGACAGCTCACTGTGGGGTCCGTTTCTATGTTTGTTGGGCTCCAACGTGACACCAATCATGATGCCTGGTAGCGACACGTCATCGAGGGGACACACCCACCTGTGGGTTGTGCCTCTGTATGAGAGTGGGACCTACATTCAATGAGAGTTCTCTCACACCCCCACGTTGTTAAACAGTTTCATCTGTTTTCTTCAATCATTGTCTTCGGCTTCTGCTCACTCCAAGGCCCATGCTCGCTAATGACTCTATATTACCGTAATGCCCTTTTTCTCATGCTAGATAATAAAAAAAAATACAAAATAATGACTTCATTTTTTTATACAACAAAATCTCATTCCTTGAAATATATATATATTATATGTCTAAATAAACGAGTAAAATTCTGATCAACTTTTTAATATTAAAAAGAGAAATTGAACATTACCCTGACCAACTTCTTAATATTCATTATTATTATTATTATTATTATTATTATCCCCTTATGACTATCACTACTAGTATCAATATGCAACAATTATCATTTCTAGCATAAACATTTTAATGTTTTTTTGCCTATCATGAATGAAAAATAATATATATATTCCTTGAAATATTTTTATTTCGTAGTGGCACCTAAACACCCCTTGATATAAATGTGCCAATGAGAGTTTATCTACTAATTTCAATTATTGTATAATAATTATATAAATCTATCATCCACGACACAAAAGCACAATAATATATATATATATATATATATATATAATTGCACGTTGATTATAAAAAAATATAATTCACTTTGATTATACCAAAAAATAGATTTATCATCATATATTATAACAAAGAAAAAGTAGAGTGTTTCGAGTCTAGTGATTGTTTGAGAATGTGGTTGATATTAATTTTAAGAGTATTTTTTATGGAAAAATACTTCAAAATAATATTTTTTTATTTTTTTAAAATTATTTTTAATATCAACATATCAAAATAATCCAAAACCACCAAAAACACTTTAATTTTAAATAAAAATAAAAAATAAAAACTTTTCAAACATTTTTAAAACACAGTGTAAAACATCATTTAATCCTTTTATATAATCAATAATTAGTAAAGAGCTTCCACTTGTAAATTTTTTAATAAGAAAAAAAAAAGAGAGTAAAGAAGTCCCTCCCTCCATCAAGATTCAGAATTCAAAAACCACGGTAGTAGTTACAAACTTACAAGGGACATATTTGTCATTCCAAAACACGTCTCCTCTATCTATTTCGAGCCACTTCATTGAAATGCACGTCCTACTTCAACTCTTCACACCCATCTCCCTCACCCTCTGCGTATTTCTTGTACAGAAACCAGCGACAGAGTATGTAGATGTCACTGTAACTGGCCCTTTACACATCTATCGTTGTAGATTTAGACTCTGAGTTTGTCACTTCGTTATCATTCTTACATACATTTCTGTGTTATATCTCATTTGCTCTCTCGTCTCCTTCGACAGTTCAAACACTTCAAACTTCACTCCTCCGCTGGTGTCTGAAGGTATGCTTTTGTTTTCTGATTTTGCTTTTGCATGGTATTTATGTTCTTGTAATGTTGGCTTTGAAATCTTGAAGAGCTTTTCTTGATTGTTTTCTTATGAGGTTCTGTTTTTTTGCTCTTCTTTTCTTGGTTTAAGTCTTGATTGGTGTTTTGTAGGGTCAAATTGCATGGGATATCTTTTTTCCTGGACTGATCTCTCATTTCAATCTTTTCTGTTTGAAAGTTTGTGAGGGTTTGCAGTGTTGTTTGGTTGCCGAGATACTGAGGGAAAGGAGAGGTCTTGAAGCTCGCATGCCTTAGAAACTACTATAGCTAAATCTTCATTCTGCTCCTAGTTTCCATAAATGAAGTGGGTTTTCCTCTCAATGACGTGTGTGGTTGTTGTGTGGGGTTTGGCAGTGTCGGGTTTGATTTATCTTTTGTTTGATTGCTAAGGAGTTGGATAAGGTAGAATTTGGTTTGTCTGTGTATTCAAAAGGAGGTAACTTTTAGTTTCAACATGGAAGGATATGTTTCAGTTTCCTGAAACCAGCCAGACAAAACGCTTCTTTTGTTGTGGTTTGACTCGGAAAAGACTTTCATTTCATCTAGTTTTGTTAATATCTATTCTGAATTTTGAAGTTCGAGTCCCTTTTCTTTGTTTTATCGATGAAATCACATAGGATCTATACGTTTCCAATTTGATTTGATTTCTGGTTTTTCCATTTTATAATTGTAGCTTATTCAATTGTATTGTGATTTCAGTTTGGAATTTGATTGCTGTTCATTCTTGTTTCTTAGAATAAGGTTTTCAATTTCAACAATCTATCTGGCTGTTTTCTCGGTATGATCATTTTGCTGGGGTCAAAACGTATGTTATAGAGCAGTGTGCAGTCACAGTCTACTTATCTACTGTAATTCTGCAGCTCCTTGCAATAAGATTCATTGAAGAAAATGGAGGTCGACAATGCAGATAAAGTGAATGAAGAAACCATCGCCAGAGAAATCCATGCTGAAGCAACTGTTGTGGCACTAGAAAAAGAAGAAACTAAATCCTACCAACAGTGAAAGGCCTCTTAATGCCAATGAAACATCTGATTGTTTTTCCAAATCTGAAGGTCTCAACTCTTCTTCTATAGCAAGTGAAGGTGCAGCAATTGTTTCTGAACGAAAAATATCAAATGCTTCTCGGAAAGGCACTAATATGAAAGGCTCAGGTGCATTTTCACATGGCCAGAGGCCAATACTCTCTCAGAGTCTTTCATTTCCAGCAAAAGGAGGAGTGTGTGCTGGTAATATGAGGAAGAGCACTGAGGAGCACCCGCTCAGAGCTGCTGCCAAGCATGCCAGAGATGAAGGAACGAAGGTGAAGGTCACTTCACGTCCCCGTATCAATCAAGCAAACAGGCGTGTTCCCACTGGAGTGAGTTCAAAGGAATCAAATATCATTGGTAGTAAAACTTTGACCAGGCAGAGTTCTTCAACGGGCAAGTCTAGCAGTCAAAAGGCTACGGTAAGGGTTCTGCTGATAAATTTTAACCATTAACAATTTCTTGTGTTATTTTATCTTGTTTTTGTAACTCCTTGTTATTTATTCATAACAGTCTGTGAAATCAAGTTCTTTGAATGAAGCTGCTAAGCTCCCTCCACCCCAGGCTTCTGAGTAAGTTATCACCCATCCACTGCAATCAAAATTGTTTCCCCTGGCCCCGTCTGCACCCTCTGCCCTTGAATAAATGTATCCCTATATGTAAATTTGCTTCGTGGATAAAGTACTTATATAATCACTATCTAGTTGCAGGTCTGCGGCTCATCAGAATCCAAAACCTGAAACATCCACATTGTCAAGCAAAGAAGATGATGACACCCATTCCACAACCTCGTAATGTTCTTATGGAACACAATTGGTTTTGTAATCATTTATTTATATCAAGCATCTGTTTGCTAACATGCCATTGTAATGATATCAGAAGTGCCACTCCTAGCGGGCGGAGAAGTAGTGGTTCTGGTTTCTCCTTCAGATTGGAAGAACGTGCTGAAAAACGGAAGGAGGTTGTTGCTGGAATTTAGTTCCTTTCTTAGATTGTTAATATTTTTATTTGAATCCATGACATGATTGTATGATGGCCTTTGTTATCCAGTTCTTTTCAAAGATTGAAGAGAAGATCCATGCTAAGGAGATTGAACAAATCTAACTTGCAGGAAAAATCAAAGGTACTGGGATTTTTCTTCTGCGCGGAACATCTTTCCTTTTGACCTTTCTATTCCTTTTCTTTAACAACTTTGACCTTTCTCTTCTGAATCCAAAGGAATTGGGATCTTCATTTTACTTTTTGGTGGCATGCAGGAGAACCAGGAGGCAGAGATCAAGCAACTGAGGAAGAGTTTGACATTCAAAGCTACACCTATGCCAAGTTTTTACAAAGAACCTCCTCCGAAAGCTGAACTAAAGAAGGTAATGCCTGAACTTTCAGTTGACGATTGATAACGTCGTGTCATTTTTTCACATTCTGTATTACCAGCATTACATCAACTTCAAGATTGGAAGCACACCAAATGAACTCTTTTAAAAGCCTGTAAATTACCACTATTTATCCCACATTTCTCATTATGTTCTTGCTAATGCTATCATCATTATGTGGACTAGCAAACTTGTAAACTGTGGTTTCGAATCCACATGTTCTGTTGACATGTTTGTCTGTTTGTACCTGTTAAATTGAGTTTCCTAAATGTGGCCTAAAATTTATATGAATCTTGAAGTCCCTAATTATAATCAGACATATTTAATGACAATGCATTTATATATTAAATGATTGTGCAGTTTTTAGGCTTTTGTTTGGCCTCTGCAAATTGCAATTATTGTTTTTTTAGGACCGCAGGTAGTGAGTTAGCTCAGGGATCTTGCATTAATGAGTAAATTATGCATGGTAAGGTATTGATGTTAGCTAGTGAGGGCGTCTCTGCAATGCCTGCCAATTCTGACTGATAATTGAAAGTAGAAACATTTGCTCTGATGGAGTTGGGGAATTTCACGAATCCAAAGCCAACATGAGACCATTGTCATGTGAATATATTTGCACAAACACACTTGCTAGTTCAATCTCAAGTTTATCTAGCTAAACAGCATTTTAATGTGCGTTTCTTCTGCTCCATGGAACATCGAGATAAAGTTTTGTGTGCTAATTCTTGTAGATACCAACTACTCGTGCAATTTCACCGAAGCTTGGAAGGCGCAAGAGCTCTTCAAAGAACAACTCCTTGGAAGATAGTGGATCTTCATTTAGCCCACGAGCTTCTCACAGCCCCACGTCTGAACCAAGAATCTTGCAACCTGGCCAAGGGAATTCAGAGAAACGGTAACAAGGATAATGGTGCTTCAAAAACATCAATTATGAAGCCCCAAACTAAGCTTCAATCCCGCCAAATCATGGCCAGTGGACTGGAAGGAAAGGCTGTCAAGTCCAAAGCAAAGCCACCTGGAGCAAAGAGTCAAACCCAGAATGCCAGTGTCGAAAAAGTGGAAGAAAAGCGAGAATAATTCTATGAAAATCCCTGTACGTGATAATGGAATACAGACCATGCCTGAAAACAATACTCCTCAGAACGATGGACTGGTATTGTCCTCGTCCAATCCTGAGATTATGCTCCCTCAAGTCACAGTCGGAGGGTGAGGACTTGATTGTTTTATCCTGCATCTGTAGTTTTTTTCTTTTTACTATTCAAGTTCCATGAATAGGCTGGCTGTATGTTGGTGTATATGGTATTTTTTAGGGGTACTTGTGAAATTAACATGAATCTACCATTTGAACATGTATTCCTTGTCAATATGAGCTTGTATTCCTTTTGAAAACTTACTGAAGTGCTCGGGATTCTTTTCTTTTGTAACATAAATTGCCTGTCTTTCAATGCAACAACCAGTAACGATGAACATTTTGATATACAACAAGCCTGTGTCTCTCCACCATTGATTCCCTGGAAGACTCCCATTTCAGAAGGACAAGCAGACAGTGAAGTCCATCGTTTTCCCAGATGGAAAAAAGTTGAGGCAAATTATGAAGCTGAGGTTGTTGTTGAGTAAATATCCTTAACTTGCTTGAAATCTCATCAAACTGTTTTTTCTATGATTTGAACAAATTGCTAGGTGTCTATGCTGTGATACCAAATTGGAAAAGCTCATTTCAACCTCTCATTGATTTCCCAGCCTCACAGAGTGTGACAGGTTACAGTTGGTGTTGTAAAAAGCTATGTTCATATCGAAGGCCATCGAAGCTTGTCGTGAGTAGATAAAGAGTTAGCAAACTGCACAGCAGGTTTCAAGTTCGAGTCAGAACGTGTATTTTTTATAAGAATTTAGGACAATCAAAATTTTTCTCACTTGTATTTTTTAAAAAGTGAGGTTTCCTCACAAAAAAAAGGTGCTATGTTCAAATTTGATAAAAGGTTGCTAAATTGAAATTTCTTGCATGCAAAAGGAGTGTGGCAAAAAAAAACTTGAGTAAAGGTGTTTAATAAATCTGAAACTAAAATAGTATGTTAACGTTGAAATACATCAAAATAATATTTAAAAAAAAATAACTCTTACACCAGCGTATCAAAACAATACAAATTCAAAAAAAAATAAAGTAAAAAAGAAGTTAAAAAAAAGCACATCCATACCGTATATTTATACTTTAATTTATAAATATAGTCAACTTTATTTATATTTGTACTTTTATGTTCATTTCAGACCCTAAAAGAATTGATATTTTTGTGGTAATTACTATTCATAACACGTTAATGTATTTATTTAATTCACATGATAAAAGTAGTCAATTCAATTGCTAGGTTAGTTGATTAGCGCCTGTATCTAAGCCTAAAAGTCGTGAATTCAAGATCTGGGAACTGAAAAAAAAAAATTGAGATAAATTATGTGTTAATTCTTTTTATTTCTTACAAAATTTGTTAAAACATAAAATATTCAACAATAAATAGTTAGAGTGTAAAACCAGAATTGTCAATACCGTTCTGTTCCAGTCGGAACATTCTATGCCATTAAAAAAAACCGAGATAAAACGATATGTTTTCATGTTTCCATGCCATCAAACATGAATTTAGCAAGTCTCTACATGGAAGGCAAAATAATTATTATGTTAAGGGCTTGTTTGTTATAATTATATTAAATTGTTACAACTAATTATTTAGTTTTAGTTTTTATTATAATTATAATATAATTTTGATCCTCTTTGTAAAGTACTAAAAAAATTATTTTATTTTAAGAATGAAAACAAAAAGAAACTCTTCTTTTTTTTCAACCACCAATCGACATCTTGCATTGAAAACTTGGAATTCGATCCATTTTCCTTCCTTGTTTAAAAAATAAATTAGAAGGCAAGGGGTGGGGGAGGCTCAGTCTCCTGTAAAGTGATGTAGATGCAGTTATTATTTAATAATAAAATAATATTTTTTTTAATATTTAAAACATTAGTATATACAAATAATTTAAAAATTAATTTAAAATAAAAAATATTAATTTTTTTTATTTTCAAAACATAGTATAAAACACTGTAAAACCCCATGAAATTATGTCACGCAAGGAACAGCTGTTTTCTACGGATAGCTAATCCACGAAAAAAGAAGAAAGAAAAAGATGCCTCGGGAAGTGGAATATCTTTGTGCAAGCTGGATCCAGCCAGCCATCGTGCTTTGGCAACTGTCGGCTACCATACCATACTTTTTAGATAAATTGGACCTTGCTTTTGTCAGCTTCAAAATTAATTAATTAATCAATTAAGTCAAAAGTAATCCTCAATCCCCATTTTCGATCTTGTTGACCCTTTAAAATTTGATTAACAATTTAATCAGAAAATTGATAACCCAATAATTGACAGGGATGGGTTTTTTTCCTTCTCTTTTTTCATGGCAACGTGAAGGGCCACCTGTCATGCCGTCTTCATCTGCTGCAATGGCAGTATCATTCATGCAATCACCATCACCACAATTGACATTTTATTTATCAAACAAACAAAATCTAAAGACCAAGCACAGGTCTTCTTTCTTCCCCGGACTACAATAATTCACGAGAAATGGAAAAGGTTTCAAGTTGATTCACAAGCGGTGGATCATATACAGACAAAAAGATGACAGCCCGTTATATATATAAAAACAAAAAATGACAAAAAAGAGAGGTTTTCCAGGTTTGTTCAGACATGAAAAATAATTAAAAAATGATGTGTAATTACAGTATTTATAACAAAATACCCAGCAGATTCTCTCTTATGGGTGGGATTCAGAGGAAATCACAGCAGTGCAAATTCACCCCTTCCATCGTGTTTGTATTTCACAAAGGCCTCCACTGCAATTTAGATGACGATGATGAAAGAAAGATGTTAGCCAAACTTGGAAATACAGACATTCTGACAAGATTTTAGAGGTAAATGCAGGACCGGGTCCAATGATTTACCGTTTCTATATTGTTTTCATGGTTCCATTTCTACTCTCTCTGAGACTTCAGAGCTGTCTGTGTGTTTCATTGGCATGTAGTGAAGTGTGAATCCTGTCCGAAAGTCCCGAGCACTCTACAGGTTACTTCCATTAACTTTCCTGCGTATTCAAATCAACAAATGAAAATGTCAATAAACTCTTGTTAAGGCATCGCCATCACATGAACTGATGCTATTAAAAAATCCTGATTAAACAATGTCTCAACCACACTGGAATTAAAGTATTCAGGTTCGGCTAATGAAAGGGTGGTGAGAACAGGACGGTTCATGACAGCTGAGCTATATTAATAAATGCTGTTTTGTTGGCATCTTAGTCTTGGTGGGGTCTGGCAATGTGGTTCACAGCTAGGAAACCCTGGATTTTGTCAGCTTTTCAATCCAGTGGTGTACTTCAACCACTTGGATTCGTCGGTGGCGAGGCCATCAGATTCCTGGAACTGACTGTTCACCATATTATCAATAACCCTAATTTCCATCCATCTAAACTTCACTTTCACTCGTGGTAATTGACTTTCAAAGCCATCTTCATCTTCATTCTGCACTGACAGAACCTGCTGCACTTTTTCATCAAGCTTCTGCTATCCAAGCAGAAAACTATTGGGATGGCAATATAATCCTCTAACAGGTCGACAACTACGCTCATGGCCCAATTCCCTCCCTCCCTCCCTCCCTCCCTCCCTCCCTTGGCCAGGAAAAAGGTTGGGAAAGATTGTGAACATGACGTTGACAATTTTAGGCACCATAGCTTTTACCAGAAAGCACAAAATCAAAAACATTATCATATAACCCTCCACTCATCCAAGCTATCTCCTGTTCTTGCATATGCTAAATAGACCACGATTAACAACTGTGTCTGCCCCGTCACCGACACCAATTATTACCACAGATACCAAAACTTTTGGCAAGAGTATGATCCTATATTCCTAATACTACAACTTTTCACCTCCACCACCCATAACATGACCTAATTCCTCACTAACCGCACCCCCCGGAAAAAAGAAAAGGAAAACGCACCCATAATCTAAATTAAGACTAAATATGCTAAAATAAACTTATCAGTAAAATCAACACCATTAAAATAACAAAAAGCATACCTCTTCTTGGCGTGGTTGTGGCAATCTTAACAGAGCTAACGGATTTCTTAACAGAAGTACTTTCTTTCTCGACTTCAGGAAACAAAACCCCATCAATCCCTTGAACTGAGATCCTCCCGTCTGTATAGATATCCGGGTCAAACAAATAGGCCGACCCATCACCCGACCCGAACTTAACCGACCCGTCTGCTTCTTGAGCCACAACTTTGTGCGGCAACCTCAATGTATCATACCCTATCTTCCCAAACCTTCTAACAGCATTGTACATGCTCTCTTCAGTTTGGTACTCCGGTATTATATGGTAATAGATGATCTGCTCGGGTGCCCCTGGTTCACTCAACTGGTCTGTTGTTAGCTTAGCCATGGCTTCATCATTCGGTGCCAAAACTGTGAGCACGTAACCTTCAGACACCAATCTTCCCATCTCAGTGGCTAATGAGGTTAAGTTCACTAAAATATCAGCCATTTCATTGTAGCCACCATAGTGTAGTAACGTCTGTATGAAGTCTTTGACTTGGCTTTCTCCATCGAAATGGTGGTGAGGTCCGCCGGGTCCTGGAGCTGGGGCGGGAGCCAGTGATGGTCCAGGAGACATGGCATCATAAATGGGCAAAACCGGTTGTGAACCGGCCCGGACTGGCGGCTCGGATTTTTTCAGTCGGTGGGTTCTTGGGTCAACCTCGGGTGCTCCTTCTGGCAAAACAGCTGATATGGATCTCAGATTTCTTCTCCTGTTGAATTCTTCCTGTACTGATTGTGGAACCAGGAGGCGCTCAATACCGTGGATTACTCCATCGGGACGGGTCACATCATTCGGTCGGGTCAACGCGGCGGATCCAACAAGCTTCTTGCCTGAGTTCTTTGGTGATTAACTCCAGGTGGTCGTTGCAAAGAGTGGTGTGCCTGGTGGGGTTTGATTTATGGCCCGGCCAGTCACTGGATCCGACCCGCTGGGGGATAATGTGGAACAACAAAAGGGTTTGGAGAGATTTGAGATTGCCGGGTTCAAGTAAAAACCGTTTGAACTCCGGGTTAAGTTGACGCTCTAAAGCTTCATTTCTCGGTGCAAAGATAGTGATGTTGTGTTTGCCAACAGCTTCTTCAAGGGTTTGCAGGAGGAGAGCCTTCTCAACAAGCTCAGCCAACTCAGTGTAATGCGAGTCAAGCAGTGCAACGAGAACCGAGTTGGAGTTTATCATTTGACCAGTAACCGTACTATTGCCAGTTTTATTCTGATGGGGCAATGCAGAAATGGAGGCAACGGAAAAACAAAGAAGAGTAAAGAGAAAAAGGGTTTGCTTGGAGACACCATAGATGTGAGAATCCATGGTGCTCAGTTTTAGTTTTCTTTGGTTTCTGGTTAAAGAGTAGCGAAGTATTTGATGGGTGCTTGGTTCGGGTGTGGTGGGAGGGCGGCAGGAGGATGGTTTGGGTGGCCTTTTAGGGCTGGGAATGTGGTTAGGGGGGTGGGTTTTGCTCGGGAGAAGAGACACGCGGAGGAGACCTCTTCACTTCGGAATCAATGGAACACTTTTTTTTATCAGAGGCTGTAAAAGGTTAGGACATACACAGGCTGGATGTGGGGCTCACACGGAAGGCGACCGCACATTACACTAACTCACTGGCAACCTAGCTAGCTAGCTAGCTATCACATGTCATGAGCCGAACGCGGTTTTTTTTAACCCGAGAACTCTTTTCTTCCGAGTTTAAGCCACGTCAGCCTAGTTTTGTTATTTTACTAATTTTTTTAAATTAATATTCTTTTATAATTTTAGATAATTTATTGTGTTTATATTAAAAATAAAACTCATTTTTACATATTATTAAAAATGAATTTTAATATATTTTTAAATAATTTATTGCCATATAGTAAAAGAAGATTAGAGCAACTCCATTATGGTATTTATATTTTTATTTTAATAAATCATTCATGAATTAAATATAAGGCTGAGTATGCATTCAATTCACCCGGACATTAAACTACTTTTAAAATATCATTTTAATAATTTTTAAATAAAAAATAATTTAAGAAACAACAACTACATCTACTACATCTGGGCACCATTTTAATAAATGGCAAGAAATACAATTTTATGTTTGTCGGCTTCTTTCGCCACATATCACTAACCTACAAGTATTTAATAATTTAAATACCAATTTGATCTTTTAATTAAAAAAATTGAAGTACATGTTATCAGTGCAATTAAAAAACTTGGAGTGTCATGAATAATAAACTACTTGACTGTTCTTTATTTGTATCTTTTTTTTATTTAGATTTTTAAACATTTTTTATCTTTTTTTATTCGATCCTTCAACACTAATATATTTGCATTTTTAATTTTTTATTAGATCATTTTTCTTTTTAATTTAACAATTGTAATTTGATTTTGAAAAAAAATAATGTTTGGAATAAAAGGTACAAGAGATAAAAAGATATATTAGAAAAACATTGGAAATACGGAAAAATATATGATTCAATATGCGTTGCAACAGTTATCCTCAATATTTTTTTCTCATCACTTGACTTTTTTTATTTTTAATTTAGTCTTCTTAAATTAAATTAATTTGAGATTGATTTTAATACTGTATTTTGATCGATTTCATATGAGTTTCTTGTGATGTCAATGATATATTTAATATTTAATTTGACAAAATAAAATTTAAATTCATTAGTTCAGATAAATTAAAACTTCAAGGCCCCGAGTTCAAACTAAAAAACAATATCCAGCCTCTTTTTTATAATAAATAATATTTTTACCTCATTTTTTGGACTCAAACTTTGGTCAGAATCAATATATTTTTTAAATCTTGATTTATTTTATTGAACATGCATAAATAATATCCGTATATTATATAGTATCATTTATGATAATGAAAATATCATGACCTAAAAAATTCAAATTTAATAAATAGGAGTAACTAAGAAAATAAAATGTATTTTAACATAATATGACGATTTTTTATTTCAAATGTTTTTTTAATAAACTAAATGGAATTTGAATTTCACAAATAAGGAGATTTAAGTCATGAAAGTATATTCAATGAAGATAAATTAAAGAGTGAACTAAAACATAAAAATAAATTAAGAACCTTTAGATTTATATAAATGGATTTAAAATTAAGTTAAAATATAAGAATAAATTAATCTAGTTCCTGAAAATGGGTATTTTCATTTATTAATACTATTTTAAAAAATATTTTAAAATATCCCGTTTAAAATGAGTATTTTTATTTAATAATATTACTTGAAAACAATATAATTAAAATAATATTATTGATGTTAGTATATCTCATAACTTTTTTTCTCAATTATTTTCATTGTAATTTACAGAGTTTTATTTTATTTTATTTTATTTTATTTTTTTTGAAATACTGTGTTTTTTTACTAAGTTATAATTTTTAATCTCATCTTCTCAATCATAATATGTATTAAGATATACTATATTTTCAAAAAGAAAATTTAGATTGCATTGTTTTACTAATTGCTTAAAAAAAATCTTCAAAAATTCTAACTCCCCACATAAAAAACGAAAATATCCTAACAAAAATAGTAACATGTGATTGTGGGGGATTCACAAGGCGAGAGAATCTGAGCATTCCACGTGTGCAGTTGCCAGGTTAGAAGCGAGGTTAAAAGCAAAGTGTCGGTGACCTTGTCTGAAACTGAGTTCACGCTATTATTTCTACTCCCATCTCTTCTCTCTCCACGCGCGCTTTCAAGCGTGAGCGTAGTCTTGGAAATACAAGAGGTTGGTTTTCACAATTATTTTTACTGACAATATATTAAAATTATTTTTATGTTAGCACATAACAGAAATAAATAAATAAAACATTAATTTTAAGTAGAAAAGTAAAAATTAAAACCAAACGGAGGCTTCTTCACATGTCTACTTTTCCTTTTTTGCTTTTCTCTGCTCAAACTCTCATTTTATTCTCTTTTTTTGCAACTAGTCATTGAATTGCCCCATGCCTCTTCGTTCTATTCATGTTGGTCCAACATTATATAAAGGTAGCAGTAGAAATTGAAACCATGTAAAAAATCCATGGAACGTAAGGATTCATGCATGTGATTTCGTGGAAAATGCGCGGCATAATCAAATTCTAGTTTAGCAATCGAGATTGTTTATTAAAATATATTTGCTTTTAATATGAGCAAATCAAATTAAAAAAAAATTGATTTTTTTTTATTAAAATACACGTTTAGTTGCAATGACAAACTGTGTGTCTGTTTAGCACTGCGATCAAACCGGCGTTCGGCTAAAATTTATTTTTTTATATTTTAAATAAAATGTTTTTAGGTGTTTTTAGATCATTTTAATGTGCTGCATGTTAAAAGATAATTTTTAAAAAATAAAAAAAATATCATTTTAATGCATTTCTAAACAAAAAACACTTTAAAAAATAACCACAATTACACTATCAGACACCCTTTTATCTTGATCCAAAGAAAACATTCTTGCAAAGCTGGAAAATAAATAAATTATTATAGATATAAGAAAATGATTACACAGCCATGATTAAAAAGTTGAAGGGCCCACGTCATCGGATTCTATTTTGCAGACAGATACAGCCATCTCCACATTTTAATTGGGTCCGGACCGGATTACTGACAGGATACGTTTTGGAAGTGGAGGTAGCATCCTTTCCCTCTATAAAAGACAACTATTAATTTAGTGGTACAAGCTGTCTTGTACTCTCTTGATTTAATTTTGTTAATATAATAATTATTGAAAATTAATATTCTGTCTGTACTCTCTTGATTTAATATAATAATTATTGAAAATTTATATAAATATTAATTTTAGAATTTATAAAATTGGTTGAAATGTTGAATTAATCTAGATATTTATGTTAATAAAAAAATATATAATCAATACCATCATATTTTATTTATATATATAATATGTATTAATTATCTTGATAATTAATTATCTAGTAGGTGGTATAATAATAAGAGGTTGATATTAAAAGGCTTGCTCACTCTATATTTTGAAATTCGAGTCTTGTGATTTTTAATATGATGATCATTAAAGGCTTGCATGGATTTTCAACTTTAGGACTCGTGTGATTAGTCAAGATACACACAAGCTAGCCTGAATATTAATTTTTTTTATTTTTTTATTCAAGGAAACCCTCAATAAAAAAAGTAAAAACATAATTAATATATCATCAGCATCAGCACATTTTGACCACAAATAAAAGAGAAAATAATTAATATATATATATGTATTAAATATACCAAAATCTAGGTGTCACCGACGCTTTTCCAAGCACTATTGATACACCAAGAGAGACCAACATGCAGGGCTAGTTTTTAAAAGAAAATACGGGGAGACAGTATCTCTTGGGTCATAACCATGAACAAAAGGTATGGAGGTTTTAAAAGTGTATTTTAAGTGGATGCAAAGTGTTTTTATCTAATAACATTTTTTAATAAAAAAATATCAAAATAATAATATTTTTATAACTTCAGTATATTATTCAATTTATTTTTTTAGATGAAAAACAATTTAAAAACATGTCGAAACACAAAAATAAACATACATAAATATTGAGTTTATTTTATCTTCATCTAATATTGAGTTAATTGAGAAATTATTTTTATAATTTATTTGTTGACTATCCACTCTTTTATTTATACTAGTATACTTAGAAATATTTTTATTCTTTTATTCTAAGAATATCCTTACTTTATACTTTTTTTGGTTCTTTATTTTTTTTTATTTTTCACTTTAACTCACTTGAACATTTTGCTCTTTTGATTGTTTTTAAACACAACATCAATTTAAAGACTTGTTTAGTTGTTAATTGCCAAAATGTGTTGAAAGTATATTTTTGAATTTTGATTTTTTTAAAAGACATCAACAAGAGAAAAAAAATATAAAATAGACATGTGAATAGCTTAAATGCACTAAAAAGATATTTTTTGTTCTATATTTTTATAAACATTTTAAAAAAGATAGTCAAATTTTAGATTATGACATTATTGAAGATATTTTACAGTCAGAGTTTCTATCTGCACTAGTAGCCCATTCATTTTCTTCCTTTTCATTTTATCTTTTTCTATCTTCTCAATTCTCGTGCTAGAGTCTCTCTGAAATGTCAAAGTAGGTTTACATCTTTGTTTGATGTTAAATTTGATATTTATTTTTTTGATTGCTATATTTTTCTTGGTTTTTTATTTCAGTTCATCCTTTAATATTAGATTGGTTGAGAATTATATTTCATAATTTGTTTTTTGAATTTTATTTATATGAGATAATCCTAATTTCATTTCCATGTTCGCAAGTTTGATGGTTAACTCTAGACGACTTGAGTTATTTTTTTAATTGTTTTTTTATTTCAACATTGAGCATTTTTGTTGGTTCAGAATTGAAATTTATTTTTTATTTGGTTTTTTTTAGGTTATATGGGCCTTATAATCTAGATTGTGTGTTTGACCGGTTAACTAAAGTAGATTTTTTTTTTGTCATCTTTTTTTCAATTTCTTCCTTGAACTTTTTTGTTGTTTTTTACATTGATTTTTTAATTTTCTCTTAGAATTGAGTTGGTTGAGAATTGTGCTTTATGTTTTTTTCTCCCCAATATATATTTGTTATCATGACTTGGGTTGTGGGTTTGACAAATTTACCCTTGTTGAGTTGAAAGTTTTTTGCTCTTTTATAAAAATTGATTATTTTTTTTACTATTTTCATTCAATATTTAGTTAATTGAGAATTATATTTTATATGTAGATTAATTAAATCAAGTTGACATGAGTTAAACTATTTTTTCGCCTTCACAATAATTTTTTTCCTAAAATCTTCTAATTTATTATCATTTTAATATTAAAAAAATGATAGTATTTGAAGTTCATAATTAATTTTTTCCTTCTAAAAATCATGTTAGGATTGTTTTAATATGTATTTTTACGTGTAAATAAATGATAAATCCACAATTATATTTTTTTTAGAAAACTAGTCGGTGCACCTCCACTACATTGCCAGCAAGACTTCAAGATAATACATTAATGTTTTTTTGATATCACGATTTTTTTTTAATTGAGAAAAGAAAAATCGATATCTACACTCAACAAAAAAGGAACAAAAATATATAAATTGATAAATAAACGCTTACTAAATATTGAAAGTAAAAATGATAGTCTTTAGATACACATGCAATAGCAGTCCTTTATTATTCATAGCATCTTGTTCTTTTTATCTTAGCCGTCGATTTTGATAGCTAAACACAAATACACGCATGCCCCCCTGGAAGAGGGTACGTTAGAAAACCAAAAATTTACGTCCACCTCTCCTCTGTACTAAGGTTGTTAATACCGTTCTAGTTTTTCTATTAAAACAGAAACATTTCAATTTCAGAACGTTTCAGAGTGCTGTTTCGAGATTATACTGTTCATATATATATATATATATATATATATATATATATATATATATAAAATATTAATTTAACAAGCATAATTAAAATTTAAAATAAATTAACTTTAAATTATATAATATAAACACAAAGTCAAACAAATATAATCTCAAAATTAGAAAAAAAAAATCACAAGTTAATCAAAATAAAGAGGATTTTAAGACCGGAACGGTACCAAGACATTCCGGCCAGAATTTAGCTGGAATTTCCGGAACGAGCCGAAATTAAAACCGAGACAAAAATCAACACTGTGTCATCTCGATTTTTTTTAATGGCACGAAACGTTCCAGCTATTCCGGGCGGAACAGAACGAAATTGACAACTTTGCTCCGTAGGGAGCTCTTTTACAGTAATAAAGCCTAGAGATACTATAACAAGGAAGCCAGATTCAGAAGGTTCTTGGTCCATGCATAAATTTAAGCTCAAAATTGTTCACAGCTAAATTTGCACCATTCCAGTTAAGTTCATCATCGACTCCCATAGACCAGCAACCCTGAGTTTGTATTACAGCCGTGATGCCACGAACAGATTTCCAAGAAGAGGGGATGGGAGATTGTGCACAGTGCAATGTCACAAATCGTCATAAAATATAAGCAAACCAGTAATTTTCCTTTAAACGGCCAGAGTTTTAAAATCTTAATACATGATTAGATAGATATATTAGTGTTCAGCATGTACGGAAATCCAACCATCCAGGCATAATATAGCTAGAATACATTTTCCTCGTGGGATGTTCTAGCTTTAGCTTTGAAACAAATCTGGGTCACAGAACAAATTTACATACATATACCCAATATATATCTGTCCACATGGAAGTTGTTTCTAAAGACTTCATCTTTCTTACCTTTTTATTCAATCTCATGGGAATGCTCCTCCTCTGGCCTGTGATACACAGCATCTTCTCCTCAGCATGTCATATTTGAAGCAAAAGAGTTCATAACCTGAAAGCTGAAATCGAACTCAGATTAAATATTATATGTCCTGAAGTTGTTCATATGATGTGCACCGAGGCTAAGAAACTTGGAAAAGGTTGGCTGGCCTTTCCCTTAATATAATTTTCACATCAACAACAAGAGTGGAATGACTGTCTCTTGACAATTCTCACGCATGAAGTGCCACAGAATAGGAGAGCATAGTGATGAATTACATTCAGTCAAGTAGATGAACACTGTAGAGACCAAAGAAATATCATGCAATAGGATACATTGACATGTCTAAATAAAATAGTGTAGAGATGAATGTGATCAGCTAAGCAAATTTGTATGGAACATTCAAAGCATCAAACGACCATTAAGTTTAGGTGTCAGATGTGCACTCAACTTAACAAAGAAAATGGAAGCTCCTCCTACTTAAAAGTAGTGAAAAGGGGAAAAGAAATACAGAAATGGTGGCATCTAATGGCCTGTCGGTACACTAGTTACAATAATAATGAAAGTTACACCAAAATCATGACTCACCTTCAAAGATGAAATGCCGAGGACAGATGTAATTGCTGGAGAAACTCTTTAGCTTAAGTAGATGCAGAGCTTGCAGCACAGGCAGCTGGTGTACTTCCTTCATTTAATGGGCTCTCTATGTGAGCCGCAGCATTATTCTGGTTGCTCCTCTCCACATTGGAGCGATCAGTCATATTATTTGACACGGAAACTTGGTTGTCTCCACTGTTATCTCTGGTTTCAAGGTGCTCCATCACACTAGATACAGTTGCAATTCCTGCATTCCCTTCTCTTCGAACTTCAGAGCTGGGGTCAGACATTGAACTGTTACGAGAAAACAGTCTCTCCTTCCATCCTCTTGTACTTCTTGAAATTGACTCCTTTGTACCTTTGAGGACAAACAAATGTTGACAGTAAATTAGAAGCTACTAGATGATAAATACTACATTTGAAACAATGAAGTACTGGAATATACTGTACACTTTACATATTATACCTCATTGAAACTGCATTAAGCCTAGATTTTAGAGATTCTGAAAATGACTGGAATTCTGATGGTCCGGCTCTATCTTGATTTGGCAGTGAGGACTGGTTAGAAGCGCTCCTGATCATAAAAGAAGGATAGAATATTCAATTCATGCACGTTTATATAGCAAACTGAAGTGCATGAAAAAACTTGTATATATAAAAAAATAATAATCATAAATAGATTACAAAAGAAAACCACTGATACCTATTATTAAAGGAAAATCCTTGATGATTTGCAGGCATCGCTGTGGATCCAGATGCAGAGGAACTTTGATCAGTTAAAACAGAAGGGGATTGCAAGGCTTGTTGTGATAGTTCATCCCCACCAGAAGTGAGCGGTGTGGATGGACTAGCTACAGTGACCGGAGCTGGTTCATTTTCCGCGCCTATCTGAGTCAAAGAGGAAGAAACATGACCGGAAGGCTGTGCACCAGGATGAGTAGAAAATACCAAGAAGTGTGGACGACCATGGGAAGATGCCCTGTTTCTCTGCCCTTCCCTCCTACTAAAGTGGCGGGTCCTTCCCATAGCAGCAGCAGCAGCCAGGTGCTGGATTATTCGCTCCTCAAGTTCAGAATCACTTACACCAACAGGTAGCTGGACCATGAAGTAAGAGTTATGTCAGAATTAATCTCCTAATATAGTTTGCAATGTCTTAACCAAACAGTAACAAACATAGGATTTCAGCAATGATAGGAAACGGACATGCTGCAACTCGAAATCCCCAAGTGTAGGATGATGAAAAATAGTGGCATTTCTTGAAGGAGCGGCCCTGATTTTCCTCTCCCGTTCTACAGCCTCAAACAATTCGTGACTGACACAACATGAAAATGATTAAGAAATGTAATTGAACCAATAATCAGATAGCAAAAATCAAAATAATTAACAAGCAAAACCAACCTGGTGGGATCTTTAAGACTAATGGATTGCAAACACATGGGACACTCGGAGCTTCTCTGACACCTACAAATAATAATTAGTGAAAAAAAATCTCAGATTCTTTCTTCCTTCTTAAACTCAACCATCACACCACAATGATTCACATCTGTTAACCACTGACAAATAGTCCATCGTGTAGATAATACTAAGTTAAACTCTCGTAATTTTGATTTCTTAATGGACGAAAGTAGCTATTAGTTGCAAATTATTTAAGAAAAAATAACAGGACAACACAGAGATATTTACACTTTTAAAATTGTAGACTTGTTTGCTTAGTAAAATAGGTACCACCAGCTTAAACAGTAGGCAGTAATGAAACACCAACAAGTTTAGAATCAAGATTTAGCTGGGTTGAGTTGTAAAAAAGCAGGCACCACTGACTTTTCAACAGTGTTAGAAATGCTAAAATTAAAGATCAAATACTGAGCTGAAAACAAATTCAACTCTTCATGTTCTCTCTACAGATGAGAACAAGTTTGCATAAGAAGACACTGCTCCAACAAAGGCTTCACCAAGCAAAAAAGAAAGATAACTGCACATGTAAACCCAGTACATGACAGTGGCAAACAGCAGCAGCAATACAGAACAAATCAGAGGATACTAAAAATCCTTATTAGCTTAATTGGAACCATTTCTTACATTGCACAAGGAGGCAAGAACGTATAGTCAAATTAAAGTTAAAATGTATTTTGAGACTCATGTCAGGCAATAATAATTAGTAGATCTTTGTTCCTTCCAAATACAATAACCCCTCGCTGTATCTCTAAGTCCATCCCAGACTTCAATATATGTCCTTAAACTATCTCCAAACCTACCACTGACCCATCTATAAGCATCGATTCAAATGTCAACATAAGTTGAACCTAAATAAAGAAAGGAAAACCACACAAAACGAGCAAATATGTTTTGAAAAAGTTAGAAGAATCAAAAAGGGAAAAAGGAAGTTAGAATTGATTGAAACATAATGCACTATACCATTCAAGGATGCACTGAAGATGGAACTCATGCTTGCAATTAGTCACCTGCAAAGCAAGAGAAAACATATTTAGGCTACAAAATATGGACATACTATATAAGTAATTTTTTTTTATAGAATTCCGTGTACATTATGGTTAAAGAGGAGAAGAATGAATCGAATGTGACAAAAATTATTACCGTTGAGGGATCACTTTCACAAAACTCTTCGAGGCAAATGCTGCAAGCATCATCACATGAGTCCTGGATTCCTCCCTCCACAAATGCCGCAGCTGATGTCATATGAACTTCAGATTTCTTTGCTTCATTCATCTCCAGAACCTGCAAAAGCACCAAAACTAAATCACTCAAAACGGTTACAGATAGCCTACTAAATCACTCAACACACAAGTGAAAAGGTGAAATTTACTGTGTGTAGTGTTTCTGAAATGCACCTTCTGTGCCAAAGAGCACAGGCTATAATATTGCCAAACAGTTGAAATCGTTAGTTCCTTACATCAATAAGAAATCTCCAACACATATTACATGTTAAACTGACTAGAAAAACAAACCAAGCCTGTTGAATTCCCACCATAAATCCAATAGCCAAACTCGAAAAATAAAATCCTACTAGCTAGGCTTATCACCAGAATAGTGAAACTTTATTCCAAACCCAATATGGCCAACAAAAATTCAGCACCAGCATAGAATTAAACATCCATGTTCTCTCTTTTTTATAAGGAAAAAAAGACGTCTTTTCTTTTTAACATTTGTTATTCACGTTATTTTCCTTTGCATCCTCAAATAATTTCCCTTTACAGATTCACAAGAAAGCTATAAACAGCTCCCTTATATATTTCATTTCAAAAACAGAAAAATTAAAATCATTTCACTAGTTAAAATCATGGACTCACAAATGAAACCCAGATGAGAACTTGATCAATACAATCAAAATATTCAAACTTTACAAACCCATCAAATCAATCCAGTGTTTCAACAGAAAATTAAAAAAAAACAATTAATGCTTCAAAAGAGGAAAATAAATAAATAAAGCTTGGGTTTTTCTACCTCCATTATGAAATTTGATATGATCCAAATACTGGGTCAAGAAGGAAATCAACGAAAGTTCATGAAATGATGAAGATTGATACAGTGCTAGGATCCATGAAAGAAACCCTAGGAATTCAAGGTGGGATTAAGAAGAAGATAAAGAGGATTGAGAAAGGGAAGACTTGGTCAGGTCCCCCTTGCCTTTAATCAAGTTTTTATTTTATTTTATTTATGGGTTGGTTTTCTTTGTTTGTTTCTATGTACTTTTATTTTATTTTATTTTATTTTATTAAAAAAAATAATTATGTGTTGGAAAACAAAGCCAACACCACCCTTACAGCGTCAAACAGATTTCTTTTCTTTCACACACTTGTTGGATAATATAATCTTATCTTGTTTTCGTGCTATGTTTGTGAGGATTTCTTTTCTTTTTCTTTTTAATTAATTTGATGTGTTCATAATAGAATTAAGTCACAAGAAATTAATTTAATTATTTTAATGTATAGATAGATATAAAAAATAAATAATGTTAAAAACAACTATTATTAAACCAATAAACAGCACTAACTAAAAATAATGTATTGAAGTTTGATTAACCTTGTTTTTTAAAGTCTTTTTCTGTTCAAAAATATAGTAAAATAATAAAAATTATTATTTTTTAAAAAATTATTTTTAATATCAGTCACTTATATAAAAATAATCTTAAAATACTAAAAATAATTTAATTCAAAAACACTTTTTAAAACACAGTAATAAAAAAATGCTTGGACCCCACCCACTCTCTCTATTTTCATCTGCTTTTCTTTTCTTTTCTTCCTATTCTGCTAGTGGCGAGCCAAAGAGAATGGAATATTTGTTGCACCTTTTAGTTTTTACTTTTTATAATCATTGTCTTAATCGCAATTTATTTTTAATTAAAAGTGCAAAAAGCAACTGATCTCTTTACCATTGTTATATTCCTTTGCTGCCTGTAGAAGATGTTCTTCTTTTTTTATATGCCACATGTGCTTTAGT
>CM055342.1:27082679-27108124 GCA_029228605.1 Salix koriyanagi
TACAAACAAGGTGGTGGTGGTGGTGGTGGTCTAGCAGTCATGGCTCCACCGGATCTTTGCAAGAGTGAGAGCACAAGCTCCATCTAGGAGGAGGAGGAGGAGGAGCAACCACGAACCCCGATGTGAAACAGAGCCATAGTGTTTTGCTCTAAAACCACAAGCCATTAAAAAACTAAGCCCATGACCTCTGGGCTTAAATATACGTAATTGGGCTTCCTCTGTGTTCACTGAAATGTTCCATGACTTCATCAAGAGAGCCGCCCCGTTCAAAGAAACATGGATCATACAGCCCATTCAAGGCCCATTTACGGCCCAATACTCTGCAAAGTTGTTTAGATTTGTGGACGGGATAACAATTAATAAAGAAGACATAATCTAAATAGCATAGCCAGAAAAAGGTTAAAAAACAATATGCACAGACTAGCTTTACTGTTATCATATTGTAAAGACGTTTTTGCCCTTCTAAAAAACAAAGGCTTGTGTGATGGGGGGGCATATTTTTTTTCCATTGCTCCCTGGTCATTAAATGACTTATTTAACCTCCAAGTAAAAACATTAATGTCGTTGACCGTTGGAATCAATATAAATTTAGAATATTTTAATAAATAAGTTGTTTCAAAAAGTTGTTGTTTGTTGTGTACAAGCTGCTATATCTTTTAATTGGTGCGTTCAATGACTTGTTTGAAAAAGTCTAATTACCATCTTTTTTTTTACTTTATTGTTCAATATTATTTTGAAAAAATATATATAATTCAAAAAATCTCATAGTTCAATATTGATTGTTTTTTTTTATTTTTTTGATTTACCTTTTCCTTCGATTTTGTCCCTAATCATTTTGTTTAACTTGAGATATTAGATTTCATTATCATTCTTTTAAGTTGTTTATTACATTTTACTTATTGATTTTTTTTTCATCATTGACACTTGATTTTTATATTGAATTTAGTCCTCATTCTTTTAATTATTTTTTTATTTTCTCATTTTTTTTGTGTGATTTGCTTTTTTATCATCCTAGTGTAGTGTGCGAGTGATGGTTTTAGCCAACTGGTCTTTGTTTTCCTCCCTCCTCTATTAACAAATACCTAAAACAAAACGGAAAACACTGTTCGGACACTGTTCACGCACTCTAAATTCACTGTGGATGCGAGCTTTTTGATCCGTGCGTCGCGCGAGTTCGTCCCACCCTATTTTTTTTGTCTTTTCGGGATGTGAACAGTGTTTTACCGATTTCGTCCACGATAATAAGACAAAATAACGGTTTACGCGGAGGGGCACGGGCGTAATTGACCACGAGCGGTCCGGTCGGTCAGTCCGCTGACACTTTTTTTTTAATATTTTTGAAAATGTGTAATGACGTTCGTAGCCCCGAAAGCGACAAAATATATGAATTCGGCGCAGGGGGTGGTTTAGTAATTGACCATGGCGTTGCGTGCGCTTGCGTCAGCTGTCAGCCGGTCCGTGCGGGCGCGTCGGCGCGTTTGTGACCCGGGTGGATTCGGGCGGCGCGTGCGGCTGATAAAGGCGGTCAAAATTTTTCCTCCGCCCGGTAAAAAGCGATTCGCAACTCTTCACTGAATCGCATGGAGTGGCGCGTGCGGTTCAAATATGGGCGATGTAGGGTCCAAAAAAATCGGTTGAACGTTTATGTCCGCTTTTCTCTCTCCTCGGCGCGAGAATCAATTTCGGTCCCCCAAGTTATTGTGCATGCATTTCGGTCCCTTGGTTTTGTTTGATTTACGTAATCCAAGTTTGAATTCTTTCAATTTCGTCCTTGCATTCAAATTGATATATATGCAATTTGCATGTCGAGTCCTTCTTCTTTTAATTTTTTCGGTTTCCTATTAGATCCCTTAATTTGTTTAGTGCGGCGAGGTTATATTGTTTTCAATTTTGTCCCTCATTTCAAATAATTAATAATAATAATAATAATAATAACAACAACAATTATTTCAATAATAATAATAATAACAATAATAATAATAATAACAATAATATCAATAATAATAACAATAATAATACCAATAATAATAATAATAATAGTAACAATAATAATAATAACAATAATAACAATAATAATAACAATAATAATAATAATAATAAGAATAAGAATAATGATAATAATAATAATAATAATAATAATAATAATAATAATAATAATAATAATAATAATAATAAAAATAATAATAATAATAATACCAATAATAATAATAATAGTAACAATAATAATAATAACAATAATAACAATAATAATAACAATAATAATAATAATAATAATAATAATAATAATAATAATAATAATAATAATAATAATAATAATAATAATAATAATAATAATAATAATAATAAAAATAATGATAATAACAATAATAATAATAACAATTATTTTTGTTACTAATTCTTTTAGTGAATATTTTTTTTGCTCTTCATAATTTAATAATTTTTATTGTTTTGACAGTGATGGTGTTAATTTTTTTTTTTATATTTTTTAGTCTTTCCCTAAGAATATATATAGGAAAAAAAAATATGACCTAGGATTTTTTTAATATAAAAAATTAATATAAGTATTCTGAGATACATTTAATATAGTTATATAATAGTAGATGATCGGCCACACAATTACAAATAACCGATTGAAACACATTCACAAATTTAATTTTTTTTATTTGTAGAATAATGTCAACTTTTGTCCATGTATATATAAGTGTACTTAACACAATAATAATAATAATAATAATAATAATAATAATAATAATAATAATAATAATAATAATAATAACAACAATAATAACAATTTAATTTTTTTTAATTTGTAGAATAATGTCTACTTTTAACCATGTATATATAAGTGTACTTAACACAATAATAATAATAATAATAATAATAATAATAATAATAATAATAATAATAATAATAACAACAATAATAATAATAACAATAATAACAACAACAACAACAACAACAACAACAACAACAATAATAATAATAATAACAATTATTTCAATAATAATAATAATAACAATAACAATAATAACAATTATTTCAATAATAATAATAATAACAATAACAATAATAACAATAATAATAACAATAATAATAATAACAATAATAATACCAATAATAATAATAATATCAATAATAATAATAATAACAATAATAATAATAATAATAACAATTATTTTTGTTAATAACTCTTTTGTTAATATTTTTTTTGCTCTTCATAATTTAATAATTTCTATTGTTTTGACAGTAATGGTGTTATTTTTTTTTATATATATTTTTAGTCTTTCACCTAAGAATATATATAGGGAAAAGAAAACATGACCTAGGATTTTTTCAATATAAAAAACTTAATATAAGTATTACGAGATACATTTAATATAGTTATATAATAGTTGATGATCGGCCACATAATTACAAATAACCGATTAAAACACATTCACAAATTTAATTTTTTTTATTTGTAGAATAATATCTATTTTTGTCCATGTATATATAAGTGTACTTAACACAATAATAATAATAATAATAACAATAATAATAATAACAATAATAACAATAACAACAACAACAACAACAACAACAATAATAATAATAATAACAATTATTTCAATAATAATAATATTAACAATAATAACAATAACAATAATAATAACAATAATAATAATAATAATAATAATAATAATAATAATAATAATAATAATAATAATAATAACAATTATTTTTGTTAATAACTCTTTTGTTAATATTTTTTTTGCTCTTCATAATTTAATAATTTCTATTGTTTTGACAGTAATGGTGTTATTTTTTTTTATATATTTTTAGTCTTTCAGCCTAAGAATATATATAGGAAAAAAGAAAACATGACCTAGGATTTTTTCAATATAAAAAACTTAATATAAGTATTACGAGATACATTTAATATAGTTATATAATAGTAGATGATCGGCCACACAATTACAAATAACCGATTAAAACACATTCATAAATTGATCAATAAACTACAACAAAAAAAATATCACACCAAACAATCAAATAATTCACCATACAAATGGATACAAAAAATATTTCCATAACCGAGTAAACACAAGCTGAATAAAGAAAAAATTAGATGATCGGCCACACAATTACAACAAAACCAACCACCAACAAATTCCCAATTGACTACGACAAACAAAAAATCTCTAATCGATATAATCTATTACATTTTTTTCGACCAACTGATTATATAATTATCAATCCAATTAAAACACACCAGATAATCAAAACATTGCAATTTTGCTATCTATGAGTTAATTAAATCAACACATAATTCAAATCCAAAGCTGTGACTAAATTATTCTCCAAGCCGGTAAAATAATGTCAACAACCAACCGAGATCAATGCAAACAAAAAAATAATCTATCTTTAATAGATTTCAGCGCTTACAATATTGCTATCAACCAATTAAATGCTTAGTAACTGTTAAAAAAATATTTAACCATCAACACATTCAGTTCAAGACAACAAAAATATCATCTTTCATTCATTTTATTGATTACTGATTTACATCAACCAATTAAATAACCATCAAAACAATTAATACATACTAAACAATTAATCAATTATGGTCTTGCAATACTCAAATTACAATTCGCTAATCTTTCATAAATTTTATAAACTTATAATTTTTTAAATTTCAAAAATTGAATTATTATCGAGTATTTAAAGCTTATAGCAATAATCAACTAATTCAATATATATAAAAAAAATTATTGCATGATTTAAAATTTACAATTCTCTATTTATCAACTAAAAAATTCTTTTCTTACCACATAAATAATAAGTTTGCTATATATAAAAAGCCCGGCGCAACGCGCGGGCTAACCGACTCGTTAGAAGCTATAAGTTGATTTTCTTTGTTGTTGATATTTCAGCTTTGATCTTTATTCTTTTGATTTTAATTTTTGTTATTGATTTTTTTTATAAAAGTTTTATTTGTTTTGAATTTAACCATTCAATTTTAATTTGTCATATTTTTTTTCTTAGTCTTTTTATAAAGTTTTATTGGTTTTTAATTTTGTTCTTCAATTTAAGTTTATGATGTATTATCATTTTTGGTTTGTTCCTCATTCTTTTGACTTTTTTTTCATTTTATTAAAATTTATTTTTTCTTTTCAGTTTAACCTTCTGATTGGAAATTTATAGATAACCTCTAAATTAGTTTTTCCTTTGATTTTCACCCATATTATCTCAATTACCATTTTTTTAATTTTTAGATCCCTTTTTTGAGGTTGATTTTCTTACTATATATGATGTTTTGAGTCTAATAAATTGAGTCACGGTTTTGAGATGTTAACGTTGGTTGACATATTTTTTTTTATTTCATTGTTTAATATTACTTTGAAAAAAAATTAAAACAATTTTTTTTAATTCAATATTGATTGTTTTTTTTAAATCTTCTTTTGATTTATTTTTTTCTTCAATTTGTCCCCCTAACAATTTAGTTTAATTTGAGATATCAGATGTGATTATCATTCTTTTAATTTTTTTTTTTACATTTTAAAAATTAAGTTTCATTTTCATCACCAGCATTTGATTTTTATGTCAAACTTGATCCCTGTTGTATTTATTGTTGTTTATATTCTTAGGGTCTTTTATTGCATTTTGTTTTTTATATTTCCTTCCCTTATTTGCGTTTTATGAAGGATGTTGCTTCTTCTTCGTGCTTTTTTTATAGGGTTAGTCTCGGCCTCTTAATTAGGATCATAAGTTTTTGAGTTTAACATGGGTTGATTTTGATCTTTTTATAAAATTGATTTATTTTCAATTTTATCATTTACAATTTGATTTTTTTTTCCTGGATTTTTTTTTATATGGGTTTATCTTAATATCATGTTCATAGTCATGAGATTAACAAGTTAATCCAAGTGGACAAAAAAAATTCTTTGCATTTTTTTAATGCAATGAGATTCATCTTTTGGTAATTTTTTAATGTAAATCTTGCTTGTTTTTGTTAGGTCAACATGTACATAGAGAGGTTATCAAACTCAACATTTTTTATTCTACAACAATTTATTTTTCTCTCATTTAACTCATATACTTTCTAACTTAAGCATTGGAGTATTGATTCACAGGAACAACTCAAGCCAACACTTCACCGGCCTAGAGCCTAGAATGAAGCTAGAGAAAAGCTACTTTTATATGAAGTTTTTCCACGACTTTATCATATCCTATTATTATGAGCGAATTTGTTATTTTCCTTATTATTCTAATTTATTTTTTCATTGTAAAATGTTGCAATTCACTAAATGGTTAAGACGGGGAGGGACTTAATTTGTACTGTTCACAATATATGAAGCTCTCAATCTATGGATATGCTGTGTTAATTTGGATTTTTTTCCAATTTATGAGAGGGATTTAATATGCAATTCACTAAAACGATGTAGTTTCTATCTTGATTGGTTGTGGACCCACTAAATGATTTGAAAAGTATTCAATTACACTATGCTCTCATAGAATTTTAGTTTATAATATCCTTCCATAATAAATAATTAATGTGCAAGTTTTTTAATTCACATATACAAGAAGGGGGCATGGAGAGCCGAAAGTTGAAGAGGCATTCCAAGTTTGCACACGCATGGTGAGACAAGAAGGGGTCAAGTAAATGATAAGAGAAGCTTATTATATATATATAATAAGCTTCTCTCTATATATATATAAAAAAAGGGGGGGGGGGGGGGTGGGGGGGGTTCTCTTATTAAATAGAGAGGTACACAAATGGGCCAAAGTTCTTATTTTTTCTTTCAATGATTTGTAGATTGAAGGAAATACAGTAGTTGGGACATTGACATCTTGACACAAATCATGACCCTCACTTTACATGATATACGGTGTATGGTTAAGTATTCGAAGAACGTGATGTGATGATATACGGTATATGGTTGAGTATTTGAAGAACGCGATGTGATAATAAAAAATTTAAGAGATTTTGAGTTTAAATCAGGATATATATATTTTATAAGAGCCTGATATAATTAGAGTTTAACTAGTTTTTCGAGACCCACAAAACATGCTTAAGAGGTGAGGTTTCCTCGCATAAAGAAGGTATATGGTCAAAAACCAGAGTTTAACTAGTCCCCAAGAGGCATAACAGCTCTCGAGTTCGAGTCCGAACATACATTTTTTATAAGAGACTGGAACAAACGGAGTTGTACTTATTTACTTAGACCCACAAAGTACACATTCTGAAAAATAGATTTCCTCAGATAAAAAGATAAAAAAAAAAAGTATATGGTCAAAAAGCTCAGTGTAATAATATTTGAAATCTTATTTAGACCACCTTTTAAGTACACAGAATGCTTGTTTTTCATAAAGGATCAGGTTTCGGACTTGATCGTGCTCTTTTTAGCTTCCCAAGCTTGCTTTGCCTCGACAGATTCAGATAAAAGTAATCGAGTGCCAAAGTGATATATCTTGAGAATATCCTCCGAGCCAATTTGATGGAGATCAGTGATAGTATAATAAGCTAGCCTCTGTAACTTCTCCAGCCCTACCTTTTCATGTTCTTGTGTGCCTCTTCCCATTAGCGTGGCCCAGCAAATTCAATCAGAATCTCACCTAAACTTCTGATAATGCAATGTTCCAGCCCCTTTTTTCTTAGAACGTTTTGCATTATCTAAACTTTTTCTGTTTTTGCTCGAGAGATTTCTGCCATGCTCGTGTATAATTCTTGGAATCTCTCACTGTTGCATGCTGGAAGAGTGCCTTCTTTTCAGACACGACAACTGCAATTTCTCTGGTCCAATACGCCACAGAAAGAACTGTTTGCACGCCCTACCCCTCAGGGGCTCGCAGCTCAGACCTGAGACACGTGGGATTAGCAGAAAAATAGACTGGGACAGTGACATTATAATGGAAGGGACAACTCTGAAGTAAAAGCATGCAGCAAGTACATTTCACTCTGCGACAGTGATCTTTACTGAAGGGGAATTGAGGTTGGAAATCACTCTAGAGAGTGAAATCGGGCGGAGCTTGCGACGTTCGCCGGCACATTAAAGATACAGGTGCATCGGAATGACAAATCCCACCTTAATGATAAGCATGTGGTGAGCGGCGATGGTTGTTCACAGGTCACAGTCTCAGGAAATCCTTAGCTTTACAGGTTAAACTGCAAATTGCGTGATGGCATAATCTTACTTTACATTTGTGGATGTCAACTAATCTACCTAGTAAAACTTCTTATCGTTATTTTTTCCTGAAATGAAATCAGATTTCATTGACCCCATGATTGGATAATAGAAAAAGAAGCTCTCATCGTGTAGCTTGATTATTATTATTGTTTTTACAGATGCTTCAGGGGCATGGCTCGCAGTATTATGAACCAAGGAAAACTTTATCGAAGCATTCATGATCCAAGGGCCCCATTCTGATGGAAATAGCCAAAGAATACCTATTCACAACCTGTTCAAACCTGACCCAAACACAGGCTTCTCATTAAGAAATATGTGCTTGTTGCCTGGTTTGAGTCAAGTTTATACAGCAGAGTTCACTTCTTATCCAGATCATCTTAACAGCATGTAATTGTCCCAGAAGAACTATTTTTTTTTAATTTGTTTTGGTATAGTTTGATAGGGTTATCATTATTTTATGCTTTGAATTATAGGTTTCTGAAAGGTTATCAAGAAAATAAGCCGATCCACCGCAGCAAGGATAGAAAAACAACTAGCACTGATCTATCACTAGTCACTTTCAAGTCTTTGAAACTTCTCTAATTTTCTCCAACAACGTCGAGCAATACTTGCAATGCCAACGCCAGCCAGCAAACAAAAGAACATAACTGTTCCTTAATGAAACACAATTCTAACTTAAGAAATCAAGGTAGTCTCAGACAGGCATTCTAAACATGACCAACCAAAAACCTTACAGAACTTACGAACCTTTCAAGTTTCAGCACCCTGTAGTCTACAATTTTACTGTACAGCACAACAGATATCGCCCACAGCCATACAAGCAGACACAAGAAAACAAAATCACAGTAAACAAATGGTGATGATGATGGTGAGAATAATAATTAAAAAACAAATTACCAGATAGGAGGTGAAAAGTAACAACAATGGATAATTAACAGAGGCAAACCCCAAATCTTGAGCTCTGCTTATGAGTTTTTTGTTCTCTTGAATTTAATTAGCCTTTAGAGTCTAGCTTGGGGTGTTCTCTTGGAGAGCCGATGCTCCTCTTAGCTGGTAATTCTCTTTGTGAAGGACTTCTCCAAAACCCAGTACCGTAGAAGGTTTCCCACATCTCCTTCTCCAACCTCCGCATAGCTTCCTCCTTCTTCACAGCCTCCTCCCCATTGAACTCTCGCAATGAATCCTCAACACAAGCCATTGGATGAATATCTACTTCCGTATCATCGCATCCACAGCCATACCTCCCTTGCGGGGGCAAAAGGCCTTTCTTGATCAGTTTTTTCCGTCGTTTTCTTTTCAAAGCACGTCGGCATATTCCGGCAGGAATCTTGTAGATAGCGAGAACTAAAAGGTTAACTAATCCACAAGGGCAACAACAAAATATCGCTGCACACTCCGCTGTTGTCCCTCCTGCTAACTCACCAAAACGCCCGCTGCAGCAGGAGGAACCTGAGGAGTTGGCGTGTCTTAAAAGCGGCCGGCGCTTTATCAGTGACGAAGAAGATGTGAATGACATAACAGACTGATTGTTGGAGTTGCGCTCGTCGCTGATGCTAATAATATTTTTTTTTTATCAAGGAATGAAGCCGAGAAGAAATGCTCGTCTTGATTCCAGCCACAACAATTGAATACAGAAACACAAGACAAAACCAATAATTCTTGAAAAGGGAATCCAATCCAATCCAATCCAATCAAGAAAATGAAGAGGAGGCCAGAAAAGAAAGGAAAGGGTCTCTAGAAAAATGACCCTTTGTAGATATTATGGAGTAGGAAGCTGGTGTGCTGGCTCCATGGATCTGGAAGACACCGCAGAAAAAAAGAAGCTAAGAACTGGTGATATATTCGGCAGAGAGAGCATTAAAAAGGGAAAAAGAGTCTCAGGCTCAGGCAAGTTTTGCGCTGGCGCTGGTTTTCGTTTCTGTTCTTTTAGATTGCAGGGTGTTCTTACTGTTTTTGACGAGGGTTTTGCTTTATTTGGAGAGGACAGTGTGCTAGTGTACACATGGGACACGGAGATTGAATCTACAGTCCAGGTTGAGAGAGAGAGAGGAAGGAGGCTGGCTTCTCTTCTTTCCTTCCCTACTTTTTTGGTGGGATATGAGAGGTGTTGAATTCAAGGGGACGATGACTCGCTGATGAGCTGTGGAAGTATTTGTACGATCATCGAGGAGTACCCATTCCACTAATTTCACCGAAAGTTTATTCTCTTTTTTAATTCACTTTTTTATCTAAGAAAAAAACAAATCTGTTTATCATAGATTAGATCCATTTATTTAATACATTGGATTATTCTATTAGACTTCTTAGAAAATGAATTTAGTGTTTGGTATTCCAAATAAAAAATAGACGGGATAAGACAAAAAAAAAATTAATTTAACTTGTTTGATGCTTCTGTAGATAATATAAAAAATATTTTTTGTGTTTGTCAAGTGGAAATTATTTTGTCTTATTACAAGAGATAAAACAAACTTCTACACTTTTATACACAAATATTAACCCATGTTGATCAATGATGCAAGAATAAAAATAATTATTACTATTCGAAACTCGATTAGAGTTCGACCCGGGATAAATAAAAATCATTATTATTGTAACTTTAAGACCTAACTCAGGAAGACTCGAGTCATATGTCGAGAGGGTAGTTGACCCAAATAAAATAAATATAAGAAACCTTATTTTGAGAAAAAATTAAAAAAAAAAACTAATGTATTTTTTACTTTGTTTCATCTAAGGTCGATTGGATTGCAGATCAATCTAAATCAATCATCTTTTTTTTTATATAAAAAATAACATAGACTAATTTAGGCATGAGTCAGCCACATCTCATTCAATGTCTACCAATCATAAAATAAGATAAATTATCTAGTCTTACCCAATTATACAATATATTAAAAGAGGATCTCACGTCACGGGTGCGTTACTGTGCATTGTGAGACAAATCACTGTGGATTGGAATAATATTGCTCAATTTTTTGGGATGATTTGGTTCGGGTCGGGTCGTTCGGGTCGCCGGTTCAGTGGTTTTTTTCTTTTTCTCCGGTGCAATAACGGTTTTGTCCCTAGAAAAAGACAAAACACGGGTTCTGGGTGGAGGGGCTACACGGTAATTGCACGATTTCTGTCCGGTCCGCTGCACTTTTTGATTATTTTATATTTCTTTGCACAGTGCATTAACGATTCTAGCCCTCGAAAAGGACAAAAATCAGCGCTGGGGCAGGGGTGCCACGAGATTTTCATCTTTTTTAAAAATGGCTAAATAAGAGTATAGCCCCTTAATAAGACAAAATAGATGACTTGGTCACAAGGGCATACCGATAATTGACTTTAATTTTTAATTTTTTTTCTTGGAATTATGTTAGTGCGTGTGCAACACGCTCACGACAGAATTCAACCTCACGCCCCTGTTTGGGAGGCATGTTCGGCCTGTTACGGTGGCCGAAAATGAGCTCTCGTCATCTCAGACGATGCGTCTCCGTGTGGTTGTCCTCTTGGTGTGGCGCATTTTGTCAAACCGTGTCTTCCGCCATGTCGGTGGGCGGTTAAAGATGTTTTTCACGTTTTCTCTCTCTTATACGCAAAAGTACAGGAGAGGCCCCCGGGTTTTGTGATGTTGCACTTAAGTCCCTTTACTTTTAATTTTCTGTATGGTCATGATTTCTGTTATATAAGTTTTGATTTTTTTCGATTGAGTCCTTCGATTGAAATTAAGCAAATATTAATATTTCACTTCGGTCCTTCATCTTTTAATTTCCGAATTGGATTTAAATACCTTAATATATTCGGTAGAGAAGTGTCAATTTTTTTAATTTTATCCTTTGATTGAAATTAATAATATATTTGATTTTCATTTCGGCCCTTATACTTTTAATTTTTTATTTTAATCCTTTTATTTTTTTATATTTTCTAGAATAGTCCCTACTTTTGTCCATGTATATATAAGTGTGCTCTTAGCTTTGATTTTTAATTTTTTGTTATTTTCTTATTTGTTGAGGTGGTATTTTTTGGAAAAAAAAATAACTTTTAAATTTTATTTTGTGTCTATGATCATTTGAAAATTGATATTTATGTCTTCTCTCTCTCTCTCTCTCTCTTCTTTCTTTTAGTTTTTTTTATTCGCTTTTTTTATTACTATTATTTTCAAGTCAAATGAATTTTTTTTACCTGATAATTTTTATTTTTATTTTATTTTTTGTTTGATCTTTTGTTAAAGTTTTTAGGATTTTTTTAGTCTTTCATTTATTTTTATTTTTCATTATTAACACAATAATAATAATAATAATAATAATAATAATTTTAGTTATTTTTCTTGCTTACTCTTTTATTAATGTTTTTGTGTTTTTTTCTCTTAGGATAATTTGATAATTTTTATAATTTTGACAGTAATAGCAATGATAATTTTAGATGTTAAGACTTTGATGTTGCTATTTTTATAATAGAGTGTGGTGATCTGTTTTATTATATTAAATTTTACATATATAGATATTATATTTTAATTTTGGACCAGCAAATCCTATTAATTTCTTTAATCCCAACAATTATAAAAATTATTTGCTCAGCCCGCAATGTAGTATGGTAAATATTTTTTAATTTTTTAAATCAAATGTTTTTTTTCCAGCTAATAATTTTTATTTTTGTTTATCATTTTTTTTATTTGCTCTTTTGTTAATGTTTTTAGGTTTTTTTTAGGCTTTCATTTTTTTTTATTAACACAATAATAATATTAATATTAATATTAATAATAATTTTAGTTTTTGTTCTTACTTGCTTTTTTGTTAATTTTTTTTGGTGTTTTTTTCTCTATATATTATTTTTAATTTTTGGTCTTGGTTCTTTTATAGAAGTTTTACCAGATATTATATTTTTCAATTTGGACATCATTCTTTTGATTTCCTTTTTTTTTTCTTGACCTTTTTGTAAAAAATTTTATTGGTTTTTAATTTCATCATTCAATTCAAATTAGTGGTATATTTTTTTTTTCAAATTGGTTCTCATTGCTTTGATTTTTATTTTTTCTCTTGACCCTTATGTACAAGTAATTATTCCTTTTAATTTGACCCTTCAATCAAAATATTGTTTATTTTTATATCAATTATGATTCTTATTCCTTTATTTTTTTTATCCTTTTGCTAAATTTATTCCTCTTTTCAATTTCACACTTTTCAGGAGATTTATTTTGTTTTTCAAGTTTTATCCTCATTATTTTAATTGTTTTAAAATCTTTTGTATAATTGATTCCATTTTCAATTTCATTATTGAATATTTGATTGATTAAAAATTATACTTTACGGTTTTTGTTTTTAATTGGATGATTAAGGTCTAATGACTAATGACTAATGTTACAAGTTTGAAAAATTAACATGAGTTTGGTCAAATATCCTAGGTTGGCTTGGCCTTGACAAAGACCAATTTTTTACCTTGTTTAGTTCCATATTTAGTGGGTGGGTTGGTATTGTGGTACAAACCGAGTTTTAAAAAAAAGCTTGGGTTTTAAGTGTTTGGTTAGTATTAAAACATATAATATTTTTACGGGTCCTATAAAATAAAAGCAACAAAACATAAGTGGATGAAAAGCAGCTAATCGTTGTTTGTATACCACAAATTTTATTTGTGTTTCATTTCTCCACATGATACAGAACTAAAATATAATTTTATATTTGATTGGCTTGTGTGTATTTCATGAATTTTGTCTTAGAAAATTAAAGAGAAGGATCTTGATCTTGTAATATTGTAAGCTAAGATAGAATCAATGATTCCTAAGTAAGCAACATACACAAGAGGATAGAAGAACACCAGCGTCTTAGCAAGTGCTTCTTTGATGACCTGAACATGATCCCTCCTTGCATTGGAGGATCGTAAGAGTAAAAAAAACTTTATTGCTTCTAGGTTTGAGATTATTTTTTAATATTTTTAAAAATTATTTTTTTTAATATTTTTCATATTATTTTGATATGTTAATATTAAAAATATTTTATTAAAAAAATAAAAATAAAATATTATTTTGATATTTGGGTTACTAATTATTGTTTCACTACGTTTTAACTGTTACAAAATTCTTCCTTTCTTTCCAATTTTTTCCTTACCCGAATAAGATGGAATTAAGAAACCCAAGACTCAGGTTATTGATTTTAACTACTTTAATAAGTCCATATAATTTTGTTGATGTAAATACAAAATGTGAAAAGCATACATATAGAAGAATAGAAGAAGAAAAAACTAATTTGAGTCAATTCGGGTTAACATATAAATTTTATGATGTGACTGCAACAACAAGGTAATTCCATCGAAAAATAAATAAAAAAAACTCAATTATCAAACAACTCAAAATTAAAGAGTGAAGCTCAGAGAAAAAAAAAACAATGAAAAAAAAATCCTAGTTAAATAGGGTTAACCCATTAAGAACAAAGAAATAAATCACAAAGCCCAATTTTAAATAAAATCAAATATTAAATATTAAAGGATGAATTGAAACAAAAATCAAATTTAATAAAGAACCTTAAAGAAATCAAAGTCTATATGTGTTAATATTTAAAACTTGTGACCTTAATCATGAGCTCGAGACTAACCCTATAGATACCAAATCCCAAAAAATAATGAAGACTCTCAATCACAAAATATCAAGGAATGAAATTGGTGGGGGAAAAACAATTAAAACATAACAAAGAGCAATTAAAAAAAGAGAATAAAACTTGAGATAAAAATAAATATAAATCAAATGTCCAGTAGAGATGATAATGGATACCCACATTTCCTATTATTATGGCATAAATTGTTTTTTTTTACTTTATTTTGATGATAAAAGATATCCTTAAAATAGTGTACAGAATTATCAATGGACGACATCTATAAATGACTCCGATTGTAATTTTGCCAAAAACATATCACATTATAGATTTTTGAATCCCACTATAATTCTCTCCGTGTTTACTATTAATATTTATCAATGAAACCATTCTATAAAAAATAATGTATACAAAAAACCGACGAAAATACTCGTCAATAAGTACCAAAGAAAATGACAATTATAACTTTCCATCAATAATATTAAAATTCAACTACTAATGTCAATATTTATGAATCAATTGATTTTTTGTATGATTTTATTGTATTATAACCCAAGGGGATTGGCCTGGCGGTAGGAGACCTGGGACGGGGGAGTGTGCTCCTTCAACGTCTCAGGTTTGAATCCCACTCCTTTAGGCCAGCGGACTTGGGCGAAGCCCATGAATTAAATGGTTCCTTTGGCTTGCCGCGGTACAGTTGGGCCATGGGATTAGTCAGGCCCCAGCGGGTCTGGATTACCCATTCAAAAAAAATTGTCCCCGAGGGTGGGGTGCAGCGGTATGTGCCTCGGTGCAGAATGTTTCACCCAGGTTCGAGCCTCTGCCTTGCACACTCCCCCTTGTAAGAGTCTGGGACAGGCAGGGGTTTTAACCGCTCACCTGTGCCCACAAAGTGTGCTTTTCCGGGAAATGAGGTTTCTCTTGTAAGGAATGATAAAAAAAAACAAATTCCAAAAACACAAGAGGGATGGACAACATGTTCAACAAGCAATTCCACAGATTGGTTCCATGTTTTGTCCTTGCGCATTTATTTTTCTATCTCCCCTGTAAAGGAATTTAGACGAGTAGAATCCATACAAATATAAGGAGTACAGGAACGCACGTGCCACTGACCTGCATTTGTTTGCATCGAGCATCACTCAGTGTTGTCTGGCTCCTCTCAAGCTCATATTTCCACTATTTTTCTAAAATGATTATTAATTATTTTTAAAAATATTTTTCATATTGATCTAAAAATATAAAATAATAATTTAATATTAAAAATAAATATAAAACAGTTTCAATTATTTTCAAAATAATTTTGTAATGCAATATTAAACAGGTCATATGTATCAATAACATTTTATTTAAGAAAATTGAATATTTATAGCCTCTTAAAAAATCCCATCAATATTCTCTACTTGAAACAATAGAGCTTGCTATGATTTCAATGAATATTTCCCCACACCTTTTGTTGAGAGAAATTATTTGTATTTGAAGGGAGCTAAACCCAAGCAACACTAAATTTTAAAAGTGATTAAAGTTATTGTTTAACATTACGTTTCAAAAGTATTTTTGAAAGAATTTAGAATTTTTTTTATTTTTATTTAAATTAATTATTTTTTGATGTTTTTATATGATTTTCATATACTGATGTCAAAATATTAAAAAATCATTTTAATATATTTCTAAATAAAAAATACTTTTAAAAACAATCTTAATTATATTTTCAAAGAGTTAATCAAGTATAGAGATTGAAAGTGATTTGGCATTATTACTAGTTGAAGAGACTCTATTTCAATTTAATCCACCGCACATGTATCTAGTTGCGTGGGATCTACGTTCCTGTGATATGAATTCTAACCATTTCAATCCGGAAGATGCCTAATTGCTTGCTTCTTGAGATGAACTCAGCTTCTATTTTTATATTTTTAATAATTTTAATATACTGATATCATAAATAAAAATATATTTTATATCACGTCTCAAACATACAATATATAAACTGATTGTGGTTTGCTTATTCATATTTAGAGTATGTTATATTGTGATCGCAATTATTTTTAAAATGTATTTTTTGGTTTAAAGTATATTAAAATGTTTTTTTAATTTTTATATAAGCTATCAAAAATAATTTAAAAACATTAAAAGTTTTTTATTTTTTTATTAAATAATCATTTTCAATCTTTTTAAACGAGGATAACACTTCAACAAGAATGACAAGACCCGAATGCTCGTAAATAAATATTCAGGCAATGGTTTGGTTTTTATTTACTTGTAATTTATTGGCAAATTAATGACATCTCCTTCGACGGTGATTGATGACATGACAATACGTGCACACAAAAGAAATCTTCTTCAAAAATTCGAAGTGCACGCTATGAAAAAATCACCTTCAAATCATATTAGTTGAAGCACGATTTTTAACGAATCTTTGATTTTATGTTATTTTTTAGTATTTTTATATGGTGATATTAAAAATAATATTTTTTTAAAATAAAATATTATTTATATATATTTTCGAATAAAAATATTTTGAAAAACTATTAGTAAAAGAGCTAAAAGAGCTCGGGGTGGTTATTGTAGCCGGTGACTCATGCGCACTATGGACTGGACTTTTGTTGTCCGTGCGTCGCGCGAGTTCGTCCACCTTTTTTTTTCCTCTAATGAATAGTGTAGTAACGATTTTAGCCACGGTAATAATACAAAACAACGGTTCCGGCTGAGGGTTAAGGGCGTAATTGCACGCGTACGGAGCGGTCCGGTCCGCCGCAACCTTTTTTTTAAATATTTTTAAAATGGCTAAAGACGGTTATAGCCCCTAATAAGACAAAATAGATTAATTAGGACAAGGCTATAACGATAACTGACCATTATTATTTATTTATTTTTCAAAATACTGTCGGCGCGTGCGGTTCACGCGACCGACAGTATTCCGCCTCATGCCCCTTTCAGGTGGCGCGTGCAGGCTCATAGAGTGGCCGGAAATGTCCAACCGGCGTCAATTCCGGTGCGCCTCCGTGTGCTCTGCCTCTACACGCGGCGCATTTTACCCAAAAACAGCCGTGGACGCGCCGGCGGCCGGTGAAAGCGGCTGGCAACATTTCTCTCTTTGTTGTACGTACAAGTGCAGGAAAGTCCCCCTTATTTACCTACTTTGCACTTCAGTCCCTTACTTTTCAATTTCATTTCTGGTCCTGATTTTTTATATATAAGTTTTGATTTAGTTCGATTGGGTCCTCCGATTGGAATTGATTCAATGTACATTTTTCAGTTCAATCCTCTTTTTAATTTCCGGATTGGATTGAAAAGGATGAATTTATTCAGTACAGAAGTTTCTATTTTTGCAAATTTGTCCTTTAATTGAAAATGTTAATAAATATGATTTTCATTTCAGCCCTTAAACTTTTAATTTTTGATTTTAATCCCTTTATATTATATTTTCATTTCAGCCCTTATACTTTGATTTTTTAAAATTTCTAAAATAATACCTACTTTTGTCCATGTATATATAAGTGTGTTTAACACAATAATAATAATAATAATAATAATAATAATAATAATAATAATAATAATAATAATAATTTATTTGTTTTTCTTACTTGCTTTTTTGATAATATTTTTTTTTTCTTCAGATAATTTGATAATTTTTATTTTTTTGGCAATAATAGCAAGGATAATTTTTATTTTTATTTTATTTCTTTGTTTTATCTTTTGTTCAAGTTTCTAGCATTTTTTTAGTCTTTCATTTATTTTTGTTTCTTTCATTTTTATTTTATTTCCTTGTTTTATCTTTTGTTAAGGTTTCTAGCATTTTTTTAGTCTTTCATTTATTTTTGTTTCTTTCATTATTAACATAATAATAATAATAATAATAATTTAATTGTTTCTCTTACTTACTCTTTTGTTAATGTTTTTGAGTGTGTGTTTTTTCAGCATAATTTGATAATTCTTATTGTTTTAATAGTAAGAGCAATGATAATTTTAGATTTTCAGACTTTGATTTTGCTATTATTATAGTAGGGTGTGTTGAGCTATTTTATTATATTAAATTTTACATATATAAATATTATATTTTTATTTTGATCCAACAAATCCTATAAAAATTGTTTACTCAGCCCACAACGTAGAACATATATTTTTTTACAAATTTTCAACTTAAATGATTTTTTCAGCTAATATTTTTTTTTTTTGTTTTATCATCAATTATATTTCCTTATGTGCTCTTTCTTTTATTTTTTTATTAGTTTTGTTGTTATTATTTTCAAGTTAGATGATTTTTTTTCCTGATAATTTTGATTTTTTTTGGTCTTTTGTTAAAGTTATTATGATTTTTTTAGTCTTTTATTTATTTATGTTCTTTATTCATCATTAACACAATAATAATAATAATAATAATAATAATAATAATAATAATAATAATCAAAATAATAATAATATATTCTTTTTCTTGCTTACTCTTTTGTTAATGTTTTTGAGTGTTTTTTCTTTCGAGATAATTTTAATTGTTTTTGCAATAATAGCAATAGTAATTTTGTATCTAATATTACTGGGGATAAAAGACAACTCAAGAACAAAAAATAGATAAATTTACCTATGTTATCTACCATTAAAAAACGATATAAGTCACTTTTGTCTCGATTACACTGTTCCTTTTAAACGGCAAACAAGTCATTATTATATGTTTTAATATTTATTGCATATTATCATCTAAAAATATATAAAGAGATAAAAAATGACCTCTGATTTTTTGCAGGAAAAAAATTAATATCAACATTCTTAAATACATTGAATATAATAATATGATGAATAAATCTTATAAAAAAAATCGGCTTTGAATTTTAATTTTGTGCTCTTTTGTTCAAGTTTATTTCTTAAAAAAAAAAACAATTTGGATTTTTAATATTTAAGATTTAATATTACCAGGGAAAAAATACAACTCAAAAAAGCAAAAGGTAAACAAATTTGCCTAGATTATCTATAATTAAAAAATATACGAGACACTTTCCGTTTCGACTACACTGTTCTTTTTAGACGGCAAATAAGTAATTATAGCACGCAAAAAATTAAAATTTCTTTTTGAAAAAAAAATTGCAATATTTTTATTTATAATGTGTCAGATCTAATAATACTGGAGAAAAAAGGCAACTCATTATTTTCTTTTTACAAATTTACCTTGGTTATCTACAATTAAAAAATATAAGAATGACTTTCCATTTCGATCACACTATATAGTATGTGAGACTAAGTATATGTGTTTAATATTTATTGAATATTATCGCCTAAAAATATAGAGAGAGAAAAAAAAAGACCTATGATTTCTTGCAAAAAAAAATTAATTTCGGTATTCTAAAATATATTTAATATAATAATATGATGAATAAATGTATAAAAAAAAATTTGGCTTTGAATTTAAATTTATATTTTACACTTTTTTTTTTCTTTTAAGAAACGATGACCTTTTTTCACATGTTTTTTTTTTTTTTAGTAACCATGGTGTCCAAGTCAGTTGTTCTTTTTTAACCGGGTTTCTTTTTTTTTTTTTTTTAACCAGAGTATCCGTGACAACAAATTTCTAATAAATCATTTCACCTTCTTAGCAAATTTTCTAACAAATTTTATCAAAAGTTTTTTTGCAATAGCAATATTCAATCACTTTTTGGTTGAAAAAAACTATTTTTAACAGATTTTATCAATTACAATTTTACTAATTAAATATTAAAATAACAAAATACAACATTTATAAAATCAATCAATTTTCTATATAGATAAAAAAGCCCAGCGGAGTGGGCAAATCGGCTTGTTGATATCTAAATGAGCTATGAATTCACTTGCAATGTAATAGAAAAGCCATCATTGTTTTTTATTGTAAATCAAAAGCTTGACATGTGTATTGAATAAAAAAAACTCAAGAATTACATATTAATAATAATAATAATTTGTTGAATTTAATTAAATATTGGGTTAAGAAGTTATGATAAAAATAATATTTCTTAGAAAAAAAAACCTAATATTTATTTTAATTTGAGATCAGGTCTCTAAAATCTTGATTAATTTGAATAAAAAAACTAGATTCATGGTTTGCCCTAATGATTTTATATTAATTTTAAAAGGCTTGTAATAAGTTGAATTAATGTTTTATCACTCCTAGGATAATGTTTGGGTTGATGTTCTGTAATAAAAGAAATAGAGATAGTCAAGGGAGAGAGGACAAGATGGATAATGGTATATAAGATGCAAGAGTGTTCGTCTTTATATTTTGTTTGATATTTAATGGTTGATAAAATAGAATAAAATACAAAAAATCATTTCACCACTGAGAATATAATTTATATGTTAGCAATCCCCTACAATCAGATGTGTTTCAACAAGTCCTGCAGCAGAAGTCAGACTGTTCTGCAGCTTCTTAACACTTGTAAACCCATCCCGATCGAGTTCCATATGGTGATTCCCTTGTGGTGTTGTCCAAAGTGGATAGAGACGATCATGCCAAAGGGTTTCCCTGTGCCTACATAGCCGATCACTTCTTTATCTAGGAGAAATCATAGACCGAAGATTAGTTAGTTTCACACACAGCCAAGATCATGTCTATAAGGAGAATAGCGTGATGACAAAGAACTTGTGATCTGCACAGTAGGTTTCAAGTTCGAGTCAGGATGTGCACTCCCTATAAGAGTCCAAGACAACTAAAGTTTTACTCATTTACCTTAACCTACAAAATATACTTTCCAAAGAGTTAGGTTTCATCGCATCGAGAGAAAAAAATAATGCCAAGTTGGTGGAATTTCATATTGTTAACAACTTAAATTTTAGGTGATATGGTTCTTTAACATGGTATCAGAGCCTTGTTGACCCAGCAGTCACGAGTTCAAATCTCACCACCCCCATTCTATTTGATAAAAAACAAGCACAAGGTAACGTGGGTCTTTGCAAGTTTCAAGCCCAAAAAGTTTTCACTTGAGAGGGCGTGCTATAGAGTAATATAGATCATACTTAACAGCTTAAGATTTTAGATGAGATGGTTCTTTAACACATATTGCAATAGCAACTCATGTCGCGAGTTTAGAATGATCGGAATCATAGTAAAGCAGCAACACCCTAACGACTGATATTTCAGGTAAGACTTGCTATAATTGACAGAATAGGGAATGAAAAACACAAAAGGTCTTATGTTGATTCAGGTTGTCCTAACGAAAGACATAACAAACATGTTAGATATTATTTTCCAAGAACAAAGACGAAGCCGCAGTTAATCTCAATTGAAAACTGGGGGCTGGCCTGATCTGAATCTGGCAAAACCCGGCCGGGCCTTCAAGTGGCTCCAAGAAATCATCTGACCTCAACCCGATACAAAATTTAATTATTTAAAACATGTACAACCTATCTTTACATGGACTGCTTCTTAATTTGTTTTATAGAATATTACAACTCAAATATTTTTTTAGAATATTTCTAGATTAACCCAGAAAATGGTATCTAGTCAGTTCCATCTCGGACAGGTTTAACAAGGGAGAAGCAGTGTTGGTCGGAGTGAAGCCAAACATTGCATGTGGATGTGGGGTTAACTTCAACTTATGATCAGCCGAGATCATTGAAAGTTCTAACACCAATCGTCTAGCAATCACGTCCACAGGCACGTGATAATAATATTAGATGTTACGTACAGGTACACTGACTAAACTTTTATAAATTGAGGTCAGGATGGATATATTTTGAGTTAATTATAAACTCGACCCCTATAGTTTAGCAAAGGTAATTAATTAGTCATTGGGGTTTCAAAAACTATTATTCAGTCCATATAGTGTATTCATTAATAACTTAATATCTTCATCCATTTCTTTCTTTCTTTCTTTTTTATTTCATTTTGATTGGAATTAGATTTTCAAAAAAAAGATATTTCAATGGTGAGAATTTTAAATTTTTTATTGATTTCATAATTTACTTGGTTTCATATTTCAAAATCTAAGTATGCCCAAATTATTACAGAATATCAAGTTTTTTCAATGGTGAGAATTTTAAAATTTTTATTGATGAAATGCATGTGGACTGTATAAAATTCATCGCGAATAGCATTTTCAAAACATACTAAAATATAAAAAAAATATATATTTTATTGTGAGAGAGAATTAAGGAAACATAATGTTGGGCATTGAGCTAAAGATTGCGGATTCTATAACTATAACTAAAGTATTGCTGACAAAACAACATAGAGATTATCAAATGGGTCTAGGTAACCCATTTGATGCTGGATTTTTTTTTAAATTGATTTTCTTGATATTTTTTTTATGTTATTCTTAGATATTAAAATGATGTTTTGTGCATATAAAATATTATTTTTTATATTTGTTGGGATATATAAAGTTGGACCCTATTACCTTATTGGAAGCCTGGTCATAAATATAGATGTTGTTTGGCAATGCGGTGCAAGCAGCGTTTTAAGGAAAACACAGTTTGCATCTATTTGGTAATCATAAAACCACAATTTTAATTGTGGTGGGACCCGCCAAAATCACGGTTGAAACACCATTTACGAGAAGTAGAAAATAAATGCTTTTGCTGCGTTTTGTTACTGTTTGAATCATTGTTTAGTCCTCTTTCTCTGTCCAACTCCGTCACTCGAATCGATATTGAAACAGATCTCACGGGAGGCTGTAGACTCGAAAGCAAATCTTCGAGTTCGAGGTTTGTTCACATGTTCGAAGGATCCCTGAATCGAATCCCCGCAATGGCTCCGACCCCATAAGCCTTGCAATAACACTTGGTGATCGACGTTGTTTGCCATTATCGTCCATTTGCTCTTCATTGCAACGATTGACTAACAGAGTATCCATCCTCAATCAATTCTCTAGTCAATACCTCATTTAGCTCTGCATAGAAAACTCCATCTGCAGCAAACTAATAAGAAGAAGGAGATAGATCGTAAGATTAGATAAAAGTGAGATCAACTCTCAATTAATTGAAATAGAATCAAAGAAAAGAGGGGAAATTTGAGATTACCTTGCGCTTTTTACTGATTTGGGCAGCCATGGCTGGGAGAGAAATTAGAGATTTTAGAACGAACATCGCTATTCTGCTTTAGGTTCGCAAAGCACATTAAAAACCTAATGTGGGAGTGGAAGTGGTAGTGGTGGGTTTTGGGGTGGGGGACGATTGAGGTAAGTTTATATATATATATATATATATATATATATATATTAAAAGTTGACAACAATATAAAAAGCATGGTAACCAAACACACAAAACTGTTTTTCACTAAACTCAAACTCAACTACAATTTTAACCCAACACTTAAATTTAAGTTACGAACCGCAACTAAAAATGTTCTTCACATAGCAAGGATACAATCATGGTGGTGGTGGATCGCCTTAGTAAGTATGCCCACTTCATTGCCTTAACTCATCCTTTTACTACCAAGAGCATTGCTGCCATGTTCATAGACAATGTTATTAAACTTCATGGAATGCCAAAATCTATCATTAGTGATAGAGACCCCATTTTTGTAAGCAAATTTTGGCAGGAGTTTTTTGCCATGTCAGGAACTAAATTGAAGCTCAGTTCTGCTTATCATCCTCAGACGGATGGACAAACCAAAGTGGTGAACCGTTGTCTAGAACAATATCTGCGATGTTTTGTCCATCAATGGCCTCGCAAATGGTATACCTATCTGTCATGGGCAGAGTATTGGTATAATACCACCTTTCATAGTTCAACTGGAATGACGCCATTTCAAGCATTATATGGTCGCCTTCCTCCGTCAATTCCTCATGATGCAGATGGGTTGTCTTGTGTGAATAAGGTTGATAAAGATCTGCGTAATCGGGATGAGGTCCTACAACAATGGAAAATGAATTTGGAGTTGGCAGCCACTAGAATGAAGAACGTAGCAGATCAAAAGAGAAGGGAGGTGGAGTTTCAAGTGGGAGATTTGGTGCTACTTAAACTGCACCCATACCGTCAACATTTTGTGTTCAAACGCTCTCATCAAAAACTTGCCAACCGTTTCTACGGTCCATTTACAGTTGAACAGAAATTGGGCAAGGTTGCTTATCGACTCAGCCTACCACCTGAGGCTAAAATTCACCCGGTGTTTCATGTTTCACTCTTAAAGAAATATGTGGGTAATTCTCTGCCTGCAGTGGTGGACTTGCCTCCAATTTCTGACGCAGGACAAATCCAAGTTGAACCAGCACAGGTGATAGATACAAGGTGGATTAAACAGGGTCCACGGTTTGTTGAGGAAAGTTTGGTCCAGTGAAAGAACTTGCCTGCAGATGATGCTACTTGGGAAGACATGCAGGTCCTTAAACAACAGTTCCCTACATTGAACCTTGAGGACAAGGTTCCTTTTTTTTTGGGGGGGAGTATTGATACACAGAGAAGGTCCCACAGGGTCGTGAGAAGAAATCCTAAGTTTTTAGACTAAGATTGCATTGTTATTTTATGAGTATTTGTTTTGTCCTTTCTGAATATTGTTTTGAATTTATCTTGTTTTGAATTAGTCTTATTGCTGAGTCAGAGGTAGTTAGTCACCTCCAGAGTAATAGATAAGTCATGGCCTTGACTAGCTAAAGTGTAGGAGTCGGTTTTGCTTTTCAGTTGATGTAAACTCTATTTAAAGAGTGTAGGAAGAATGGAAAGGACGTGAAGTATTTTTTTTATTCAAAGTTGTGGTTGTCTTTCACCCAAAGAAAGTAAGTTACTGTGAGTTTTGCATTGCACTCTGACAAGGACCTAACAT
>CM055342.1:27111915-27184415 GCA_029228605.1 Salix koriyanagi
AAAAAAAAATTCCAAAAAAAAATTCCAAAAAAAAAGCGACTAACAAGCAAAATATAAAATAATAATTTAATATTAAAAATAAATATAAAACAGTTTCAATTATTTTCAAAATAATTTTAAAATGCAATATTAAACAGGTCATATGTATCAATAACATTTTATTTAAGAAAATTGAATATTTATAGCCTCTTAAAAAATCCCATCAATATTCTCTGCTTGAAACAATAGAGCCTGCTATGATTTCAATGAATATTTTCCCACACCTTTTGTTGAGAGAAATTATTTGTATTTGAAGGGAGCTAAACCCAAGCAACACTAAATTTTAAAAGTGATTAAAGTTATTGTTTAACATTACGTTTCAAAAAGTATTTTTTGAAAGAATTTAGAATTTTTTTTTATTTTTTATTTAAATTAATTATTTTTTGATGTTTTTATATGATTTTCATATACTGATGTCAAAATATTAAAAAATCATTTTAATATATTTCTAAATAAAAAATACTTTTAAAAACAATCTTAATTATATTTTCAAAGAGTTAATCAAGTATAGAGATTGAAAGTGATTTGCCATTATTACTAGTTGAAGAGACTCTATTGCAATTTAATCCACCGCACATGTATCTAGTTGCGTGGGATCTACGTTCCTGTGATATGAATTCTAACCATTTCAATCCGGAAGATGCCTAATTGCTTGCTTCTTGAGATGAACTCAGCTTCTATTTTTATATTTTTAATAATTTTAATTTACTGATATCATAAATAAAAATATATTTTATATCACGTCTCAAACATACAATATATAAACTGATTGTGGTTTGCTTATTCATATTTAGAGTATGTTATTTGTGATCGCAATTATTTTTAAAATATATTTTTTGTTTTAAAATATATTTTTTGTTTTAAAATATATTAAAATGTTTTTTTTATAATGTTTGTATAAGTATATTAAAAACAATCTAAAAACACTAAAAGTATTTTTTTTAAAATAATCATTTTTAATCTTTTTAAAATGTAAACTCTAAAAAATCAAAGTGAAAATAAAGGTTAATGTTTACTTAAACGCAGACTTGTTAATTCCGTTTCGTTCTGGCCGGAACGTTCCGTGCTATTAAAAAAACCGAAACAAAACGGCATCGTTTTCGTCTCGGTTTTAATTCCGGCCCGTTCTAGAAATTCCGGCCGGAACGCCTCGGTACCGTTCCGGCCGTGCCATTCCGGCTCAAAATCATAATATTTTTTTTATTTTAGAACATTTTACTATCATAATATTTTGGAATTTTAAAAATATTTCTAATTTTGAGATTATATTTGTTTGACTTTGTGTTTGTATTGTATAATTTAAAGTTAATTTATCTTGAATTTAAATTATACTTGTTAAATTAATATTTTAATTTTTTTCATATATATATATATATATATAATTAATTATATATGAACAGTACAACACTGAAATAGTATGTCAAAACGCTCCAAAACCAAAATATTCCATTCCAATAAAAAAAAATTAAAATGACAATCAGAACAATATTAACATCCTTGCGACGATTGATAGCTAGGCACTTCAACAAGAATGACAAGACCTGAATGCTCCTAAATAAATATTCAGGCAATGGTGTGGTTTTTATTGACTTGTAATTTATTGGCAAATTAATGACATCTCCTTCGACGGTGATTGATGACAATACGTGCACACAAAAGAAATCTCTTCAAAAATTCGAAGTGCACGCGATGAAAAAATCACCTTCAAATCATATTAGTTGAAGCACGATTCTTTATTTATATATATTATCAAATAAAAATATTTTGAAAAACTATTACTATATAGCTAAAAGAGCTCGGCCTTGGAACTGTTCCCCCTTACTCAGGCGCACTGTGGATTGGACTTTTGTCGTCCGTGCGTCGCGCGAGTTCGTCCATCCTTTTTTTTCCGGTTTTGAACAGTGATTTAACGAAAAAACCTCCCGAAAATGATAAAAAACGCCGCCGGTTTCAGGGGCTCCGCGGTAATTTACCATTTCCGATCCGGTCCGTCCTGGTTCGTCCGGCCGATTTTTTAATTTTTTATTCTTTCATTGAATAGTGTATTAACAATTTTGTCCCTCGAAAACGACAAAAACACGCCTGTTGGGAGAGGGGCTTCACGGTAATTAGCCAATATTTTATTATTTGTTTAAGCAAGTAACTGTTGGCGCGTCGAGTAACGCGCCGTTCATCTCCGCGCTCAAGCGTGTTTCGGACGGCGCGTGCGGCTTGCTGCGACGTCCGAAAATGCCCAACCGGCGTCTAGAATGATTTTCAGGCATGTTATCTTCCACCTGGGGCGGCGCATGTGGCACTATGGTGTCCGGAGACGTGTCAATGGTCATTTGAACCCCCCCCCCCAATTTCTCTCTCCTGCCTGCGTCAGATGACGTCAGCTAAGTTGTTTTTTGTCAAAATTCATTTCAGTCCCTGCACGTTTAAATTTGTTTTTCTTGCCCTTAATTCCATTATATAGGTTTTGATTTGTTTCAATTTCGTCTTTCCATTCAAATTGATTATATATTGAAGTTTCAATTCGGTCCTCAGGCTTTTAATTTTGCGGGTTGGGCTGGAATTCTAAATATTTTTGGTATCAAAGTTTTGATTGATTTCAATTTCATCATTCCATGCAAATTTATTATAAATCCTTAATATTTTCGGTATCAAAGTTTGATTTCTTTCAATTTTATCCTTCTATGCAAGTTAATTATGGATTTCAGTTTCATTTCGATTCTAAATCTTTTAATTCCAGGTTTTGTTTTAAATTATTTAATTTCAATTTTTGGATTTACTTCAATTTTATCCTTTAAATTAAATATATTATTTAAAATATGTCAAATTGATTATATATTTGTATATTTATATCAAATTAAAATATGTGAAACCAATTATATGTTTTAATATTTATTGAATATTATCGCCTAAGAATTTATATAGAGAGAAAAAAATGACGTAAGATTGTCCTTTAAATTAAATATATTATTGAAAGTATGTCAAATTAATTATATATTTATATATTTATGTCAAATTAAAGTATGTGAAACTAATTATATGTTTCAATATTTATTGAATATTATCGCCTAAAAATATATAGAGGGAGAGAAAAAATGACCTAGGATTTTTTGAAGGACAAAATTCATATCAGTATTCTTAAATACATTTAATATAATAATATGATGAATGAATCTTATAAAATAAAAAAACAAATTGGCTTCAAAATTAAATTTTGTTCTCTTTTGTTTAAGTTTATTTCTTAAAAAAAAAATTACAGTGTTTTGATTTTTTAATTATATATTTGTATATTTATGTCAAATTAAAATATGTTAAACCAATTATATGTTTTAATATTTATTGAATATTATCGCCTAAGAATATATATAGAGAGAGAAAAATGACCTAAGATTGTCCTTTAAATTAAATATATTATTCAAAGTATGTCAAATTAATTATATATTTTTATATTTATATCAAATTCAAGTATGTGAAACTAATTATATGTTTGAATATTTATTGAATATTATCGCCTAAAAATATATATAGAGAGAAACATATCAGTATTCTTAAATACATTTAATATAATAATATGATGGATAAATCTTATAAAGAAAAAATATTGGCTTCAAAATTTAATTCTATGCTCTTTTGTTTAAGTTTATTTCTTTACAAAAAATTTCAATGCTTTAATTTTTAAGATTGTAGATCTAATATTGCTGGAAAAAAAATACATATCAAAAAAACAAAAGGTAGACAAATTTACCTACATTATCTACAATTAAAAAATATACGAGTCACTTCCCGTTTCAATTAGGCTATTCTTTTTAGACGGCAAATAAATAATTATAGCACGCAAAAAAAATAAGTTTATTTTTAAAAACAAATTACAATATTTTTATTTTTAATGTGTCAGATCAAATATTACTTAAGAACAAAAGCAACTCATAAAAATAAATATTAACAAATTTACCTAGGTTATCTACAATTAAAAAGTATACGAACCACTTCCCATGTCGATTACTCTATAAAGTATGTGAGACTAATTATATGTTTTAATATTTATTGAATATTATCGCCTAAAAATATATATAGAGAGAGAAAAATGATCTAGAATTTTTTTTATAAAAAAATTAATATCAATATTCTTAAATACATTTAATATAATAATATGATTAATAAATCTTATATAAAAAAAAATTTGGCTTTGAATTTAAATTTGATACTCTTTTGTTTAAGTTTATTTCTTAAAAAAATATTTACAATATTTTAATTTTTAATATTTGAAATCTAATATTACTGGGAAAAAGAAACAACTCAAAAATAAAATTTCATATTTACTTAGGTTATCTACAATTAAAAAATATGCGAGTCACTTCCCGTTTCGATTACATTGTTCCTTTTATACGGAACTAAGTCATTATAGCACGCAAAAAAATTAAGTTTATTTCTTCATAAATTTACAATATTTATATTTTTAATGTGTCATATGTAATATTACTGGAAAAAAAACAACTAGAAAAAAGGTTGACAAATTTACCTAGGTTATCTACAATTAAAAAATATACGAATCACTTCCAGTTTCGATTTCACTATTCCTTTTATACGGCAAATAAGTCATTATAGCACGCAAAAAAAATTAGTTTATTTCTTCAGAAATTTGCAATATTTTTATTTTTAATGTGTCAGATGTAATATTACTGGGGAAAAAACAACTAAAAAAAAAGTTTTCAAACTTACCTAGGTTATCTATAATTAAAAAATATATGAATCACTTCCCGTTTCGATTTCACTATTACTTTTATACGGCAAATAAGTCATTATAGCACGCAAAAAAATTTAAGTTTATTTCTTCAGAAATTTGCAATATTTTTATTTTTAATGTGTCAGATGTAATATTACTGGGAAAAAAAAAACAACTAAAAGAAATAGACAAATTTACCTAGGTTATCTACAATTAAAAAATATACGAGTTACTTCTGTTTCGATTACACTGTTCCTTTTATACGGCACATAAGTCATTATAGCACGCAAAAAAATTAAGTTTGTTTTTTCAGAAATTTACAATATTTTTTTTTCATGTGTCAGATGTAATATTACTGCGGAAAAAAAATATAAGAACCACTTCCCATTTCGATTACACTATTCCTTTTAGGCGGGGAAAAATTTAATTGGGTACATATTTTATCTATTATAATATTACTAATTAAATATTTAAACAACTAATTACAGCATATAAAAAATCAATTAGTTTTCTACATTGAAAAAACCCTAACGCAATACGCGGGCAAGCATACTACTTATACAACGCAAAAAACTCATTTCTAACATATTTGATCTATTGCAAGTTTAGTGATTGAACATTAAAATAACTAATTATAGCACGCAAAAAATATAAGTTTATTTGTGGAAAAAAAATTATAATGTGTCAAATCTAATATTACTGAGATAAAAAAGCAACTCAAAAAAAACATATCAGCGTTATCTGCAATTACAAAATATACGAACCACTTTCCATTTCGATTATACAGATTTTATAAATTATAATTTTACTAATTAAATATTAAAATAACAAATACAATACATATAAAAGCAATCAATTTTCTACATAGATAAAAAAGCATCGGCGCAACGCGCGGGCATATCGCTAGTTGATATCTAAATGAGCTATGAATTCACTTGCAATGTAATAGAAAAGCCATCATTGTTTTTAATTGTAAATCAAAAGCTTGACATGTGTATTCAATAAAAAAAACTCAAGAACTACATATTTTAATAATAATAATAATTTGTTGAATTTAATTAAATATTGGGTCAAGAAGTTATGATAAAAATAATATTTCTTAGAAAAAAAAAGATCTAATATTTATTTTAATTTGAGATCAGGTCTCTAAAATCTTGATTAATTTGAATCAATAAAATCGAGTTTTATTTAATCATATCAAGCATCAAATCAACACCAAAACTTATTACTAATTTTACAAGAACTCCATGTAAAGCCAACAAAAACAAAACATCAAACCAAATTACAAACAAATCAAATAAAACCAGGTAAAACTGACCAAAAAAATTTAATTGAACAAAAAAAAAGAATTTTTATTTTATAGATAACTATTGCTAGGGCTATGTGGCGATCTCTAGCTTGTTGATAGGAAGGAAAAAAACCCTCAACAATATTTGAGATTTTCAAGGTGTTATTAGGTATATGGAATTTGACACCTTATGTTAATTGAGATTACTATTGTTTTTTAAAATATTTTTTTATTTAAAAATACATCAAAATAATATTTTTTGTATTTTTTAGAATTATTTTTTATATTAGCATATTAAAATGATCTAAAAACATAAAAAAAAAATTTAAAATAAAAAATAAAAATAATATTTTTTATTTTTTTCAAAAACACTTTTGAAATGTAGTGACAAACAACCTCTATGTCTTGTAACTATTTAAAAATACAAGAAACTCTAATATCAGTTCCTTGATAATTTGTATGTGCAAGTTCTTCAAAAAGCCATATTTTTAAGCTGCCAGTCAATATGCTCGAATCGAACGGTTGACTAGAACAATGGAACATGCAAGCCCTCCATGGTGGAATGATAGAAAAAAAACTAGATTCATGGTTTGCCCTAATGATTTTATATTAATTTTAAAAGGCTTGTAATAAGCTGAATTAAAGTTTTATCACTCCTATTATAATGTTTGGGTTGATGTTCTGTAATAAAAGAAATAGAGATAATCAAGGGAGAGAGGACAAGATGGATAATGGTATATAAGATACAAGAGTGTTCGTCTTTATATTTTGTTTTATATTTAATGGTTGATAAAATACAAAAAAATTTGATTTATATTGCTCAACAAGACTCTGATATCATATCAAAAAATCATTTTATCATCTCAAAATATAATTTATATTGTTCTTACTGAAAGGGCAATGTTACCTAGCTGGCACACCTCACGAACCAAAGGGTTAGCAATCCCTTACAGTCAGATGTGTTTCAACAAGTCCGGCAGCAGAACTCAGATTGTTCTGCAGCTTCTTAACACTTGTAAACCCATCCCGATCGAGTTCCATATGGTGATTCCCTTGTGGTGTTGTCCAAAGCATAGTTATTGATCCCGTCCCGGGTACCGTTCCGGTTTTGTGTTTGGAACGGAACGTTCCGGTTTCGGTACCGTTCCGGTTTTGTACTGTTCATTTTTATTTAATTATATATATGAAAAAAATAAAATATTAATTTAACAAGTATAATTTAAATTCAAAATAAATGAAATTTAAATTATACAATACAAACATAATCTCAAAATTAGAAACATCTCTAAAATTCCAACAATAAAATTATTTTTTTTAAAATAAAAAATAAAAAATGATTTTAATTATAATTAAAAGATCCAGAATATTTGAATTTAAGCTACTTATTGTATGTTTTTCAAGTAATTCTATGTTTTTTTATGGTTGTTGTATTTGAAATTAATTAATGTTACTTATTGTTTTTTAATGTTAGAAAAACTTAAAAAAAACAAAATGAACACATTAAGAAATAATCAATAAGTTCAAACATAACTAATTAAAAATACATTCCATTACAAATAATTTCAATCAAATTAATTACAAATTAATACCCCTATTTTTTTAGGTTAACTATTATTATAGTAATTAATAATTAATTAATATATTAATTAATTATTATTATTATATAATAATTAGTATAAAAACTACCCCACCCATTTGTCCCCTTCATTTTAATAAACAAAACCCTACCCATCCCTTCTTTTTCTCTAGCCGCCCCCCCCAATCCCTTCTTCTTCTTCTTCTTCTGGAGCTTTGATATACGGAGCCTCGCTTCGACTCCATGTTACAAGACGAACTACGGTAATGAGGGAAGCTAATGTCGGTGAAGCCCTCCTTCATCCTTAAAATATCATCTTTACGCGTGAGTTTGCCATTTGCATTTCTCTTTTCTGCTTTTGAGCAACGTCGATGCGGAAGAACACTATTAGGACTCAGATCTTAATTTTTTATTTTTACTAATATATAATTTATAGGTTGAGTTTTTCTTTTTGAATTTTGAATTTTTTTTTTATTTTGAACCCGAACGGGCAACGCCCTGGTACGGGCACGGGCGTTCGGCCGAATTGCCTGGATCTGGCCGGGATTTTGACCGGGACAAAAACGTCGCCGTTTTGTCCCGGATTTTGCATTGGAACGGAACGGGATCAATAACTTTGGTCCAAAGAGGATAGAGACGATCATGCCAAGGGGTTTTCCTGTGCCTACATAGCCGATCACTTCTTTATCTAGGAGAAAACATAAACCGAAGATTAGTTAGTTTCACACAACCAAGATCATGTCTACAATGAGAGTGGCGTGATGACAAAGAACTTGTGATCTGCACAGTAGGTCTCAAGTTCGAGTCAGAATGTGCACTCCATGTAAGAATTCAGGACAACTAGAGTTGTACTTGTTTATCTTAATCCATAAAATATATTTTTCAAAGAGTTAAGTTTCATCGCATAGAGAGAAAAAAATAATGCCAAGTTGGTGGAATTTCATATTGTTAGAGAATAATATAAATCATATTTTGAAATTTATCTAACAGCTTAAGTTTTTAGGTGAGATAGTTCCTTAACATGATATCAGAATCCTAACGACTGATATTTCAGGTAAGACTTGCTATAACTGACAGAATAAGGAATGAAAAACACAAAAGGTTGTATGTTGATTCAGGTTGTTCTAACGAAAGACATAACAAAAATGTTAGATATTATTTTCCAAGAACAAAGACGAAGCCGCAGTTAATCTCAATTGAAAACCGGGGGCTGGCCTGATCTGAATCAGGCAAAACCCGGCCGGGCCTTCAAGTGGCTCCAAGAAATCATCTGACCTCAACCCGATACAAAATTTAATTATTTAAAACATGTATAACCTATCTTTACATGGACTGTCTCTTAATTTGTTTTATAGAATATTACAACTCAAATATTTTTTTAGAATATTTCTAGATTAACCCAGAAAATGGTATCTAGTCAGTTCCATCTCGGACAGGTTTAACAAGGGAGAAGCAGTGTTGGTCGGAGTGAAGGCAAACATTGCATGTGGATGTGGGGTTAACTTCAACTTATGATCAGCCGAGATCATTGAAAGTTCTAACACCAATCGTCTAGAAATCACGTACACAGGCACGTGATAATAATATTAGATGTTACGTACAGATACACAGACTAAACTTTTATAAATTGAGGTCAGGATGGGTATATTTTGAGCTAATTATAAACTCGACCCCTATAGTTTAGCAAAGGTAATTAATTAGTCATTGGGGTTTCAAAAACTATTATTCAGTCCATATAGTGTATTCATTAATAACTTTATATCTTCATCCATTTCTTTCTTTCTTTCTTTCTTTTTTATTTCATTTTGATTGGAATTAGATTTTCAAAAAAAGATATTTCAATGGTGAGAATTTTAAATTTTTTATTGATTTCATAATTTACTTGGTTTCATATTTCAAAATCTAAGTATGCCCAAATTATTACAGAATATCAAGTTTTTTCAATGGTGAGAATTTTAAAATTTTTATTGATGAAATGCATGTGGACTGTATAAAATTCATCGCGAATAGCATTTTCAAAACATACTAAAATATAAAAAATTATATATATTTTATTGTGAGAGAGAAATAAGGAAACATAATGTTGGGCATTGAGCTAAAGATTGCGGATTCTATAACTATAACTAAAGTATTGCTGACAAAACAACATAGAGATTATCAAATGGGTCTAGGTAACCCATTTGATGCTGGATTTTTTTTTTTAAATTGATTTTCTTTATATTTTTTTTATGTTATTCTTAGATATTAAAATGATGTTTTGTGCATATAAAATATTATTTTTTATATTTGTTGGGGTATATAAAGTTGGACCCTATTACCTTATTGGAAGCCTGGTTATAAAATTAGATGTTATTTGACAACGCGGTGCAAGCAGCGTTTTAAGGAAAACACAGTTTGTATCTATTTGGTAATCATAAAACCGCAATTTTAATTGTGGTGGGACTAGCCAAAATCACGGTTGAAACACCATTTACGAGAAGTAGAAAATAAATGCTTTTGTTGTGTTTTGTTACCGTTTGAATCATTGTTTAGTCCTCTTTCTCTGTGCAACTCCGTCACTGAATCGATATTGAAACAGATCTCTGGAGGCTGTAGACTCGAAAGCAAATCTTTTGAGTTCAGGTTTGTTCACATGTTCAGAAGGATCCTGAATCGAATCCTGCAATGGCTCCAGCCCCATAAGCCTTGCAATAACACTTGGTGATCGACGTTGTTTGCCATTATCGTCCATTTGCTCTTCATTGCAACGATTGACTAACAGAGTATCCCATCCTCAATCACTTCTCTAGTCAATACCTCATTTAGCTCTGCATAGAAAACTCCATCTGCAGCAAACTAATAAGAAGAAGGAGGAGATAGATCTTAAGATTAGATAAAAGTGAGATCAACTCTCAATTAATTGAAATAGAATCAAAGAAAAGAGGGGAAATTTGAGATTACCTTGCGCTTTTTACTGATTTGGGCAACCATGGCTGGGAGAGAAATTAGAGATTTAAGAACGAACATCGCTATTCTGCTTTAGGTTCGCAAAGCACATTAAAAACCTAATGTGGGAGTGGAAGTGGTAGTGGTGGGTTTTGGGGTGGGGGACGATTGAGGTAAGTTTATATATATATATATATTAAAAGTTGACAACAATATGAAAAGTATGGTAACCAAACACACAAAACTGTTTTTCACTAAACTCAAACTCAACTACAGTTTTTAACCCAACACTTAAAATTTAAGTTACGAACCGTAGCTAAAAAGTGTTCTTCATAAAACTGTTTTTTTTTCAATATCAACCACAACAGCAACAACTATGCCAAACATGCTCTTAATTTGATCAAAAAATGTTTGTTTCGAGGATGCAATATATTGTAATGCATGGAATAAAATATTTGATGATAAAATATTAACTTTATCATTTGCCTGTTGTATAATATAAGCCAAATGGAAGAGTATTGGAAAAATATCCTCTAGGTGACCCTATTCCATATGGATTTTTAATCAATACTAAATATATTTTTCATGTATTTATTTTATTTAGTGACAATAAAAATGTGGTCAATATATATATATAAAAGGGTCTCTAGTCTAACCAATATATGAGTTACAAAAATCTTATTTTTCCATCAACACATGGTAGGCTTAAAGTTTGGCATAAATTTAGAATACACTTAATTTTTTTCTTTTCTAGACAATTACTTCAATATCGAATCAATCATGGCAAGAAGTATATTTCCATTTAATTTTCTTTCTGCTGTATTTAAATGCTTAGCATATTAAAATTATTTTATATGAAATTACTAAAATCTACATATACTTGATACTTAGTATTTTCAGTTAAAAAATGTCATGGAATCTAGGGGAAAAAAAATTAATTTCTTTTTTAAGTAATGGATTACCGGATATTATTATAATGTCAATTTATAAATTATTAAATTATCAGTTCATATTTGTTATTATAATTAAGTATAAAATACATTAAACAAGGTTCTTTTCAATAATCTATTACCTTTGTAATTACTATGTGGATAGTTTTGCAAATGCCTTGTCGATTATATTTGTTAATTTATAAAATAACTACTCATTTCAATTATTCTATTCTACTTTTTATACATATATATATATATATATATATATATATATATATATATATATATATATATAGTATTCAAATATAATAAAATTTACTCTCAAAACCAATGAATTTTTTTTTCAAAAAACTTAATTTGAAAAGTTTATGCAACCACCACTCATATGGGCTGCACTCAGCTGTGAAAATACAATGTCGACTGGTGCAGGGAGGCAGTCTCCCTGGGCTTTCAATTTCAGAGCAATTGTACACGTACGCTCCAGTACTGTGAGAATTTGCAGGTGCCGGAGAGTGCAGGGCTGATATACAAAAAACAAAAATTTACAAACTCATTGAAGGGTCATTAATGATCGAATCATCCTGATCATTGAAAAGATTTCTTGCTAACCCATGATTTGCTTGCAAGTATGCTGCCGGATTCAATGGCATCTCGGTAGACATGTTGAGCTTTGACTTTCCAATCCCTTGCAATAAAAATCCCTAGCTTTGATTATTATGCGTTGACGATCAAAGTTATTGGCTAGCTGGCCGCCGGCAAGAACGTGGAAAACAATCAAATCAACTTTCTTTCATGAAGCTCTTATGTTGTTGCTAAGAAGAGTGAAAAAAGCAACTTTGTTTCATGAAATTTCCTGGGTGTTGCTAGAAAGAGTAAAACAGTTCATTTGCATGAAACATGCAAGCTTTAATTGCTTCTATGAAATTTCGTTTCCTATAATTTAGTCAAACGGAAAGTGGATTATAATTTTTTGCACAGTTGACATGCTTGAAAAGTTGGAAGTTGAGACCAGTTTTAAACACTGTCTTCTTCGTGGATGAACGAATAAATTTTCAAAACCTTGTCCCCTAGAACATCCTTATATCGTTGAAAAGCATAGCCGGTCAAGAAATTCGAGGCATTGAAAAGGAAAAGACAGAGTTTGAATCTCCTTCTCTTCTTTTTTTCGAGAATTGAAAATATTGCTTCAATTAATGCTCACCTGTATCAATGATGTGATATATGAACACAAAGGTTGCCCCCATTCATGATTTCAAGGCCAACCAACTCGATGGAAAAACCTTAAACTTGGCTGAGTCTGGTGATTTTCAATGTTGTTTATGGTAATTTGCAGTTATATTTATTCACATCTCAAAATGTACAGCTTCTCTACAAAATGAAAGAAAAAACAGCTTCAAGGATAATCGAAGCAGTTTTTGAAGACCATAAACAGGGTTTACAAATATTGTACCCTTTAAGATTTCATGACTGCTTCATACAAATCTCGCCTGTTAAGTGGCATGGCCTCTAACAATTTTCCGCCGTCGCGACTCCGGTGTAGGAGGACCTCGTCGTTACCTTCGGTAATTATCTTTACCAGGTGTCTCTTACGATACTCTTTGTTATTCGATGATGGCTCCATCACATCATCTGCAAATCGCACTTTCTTCCTGTCCTGACATGATCTCCTCGATCCTGCAGGTTGAAATTCAAAGTAGTTTTCACAACGTCGTACCCCTTTAGTTTTTTGTCTCTCTATTTTCTCAGGAAAAAAATGAAAAAAAAACAGAAGTTGAAAGGAAAAAAGAACAAAGATCTCATACCCGCTAATTCGAGCTCCATCTTCTTCATGAAATCAGAGAGGAGACGTTTGTGGACTTGACGTGCGATGAGAACTACACTTCCTGAAACGGCGAAGGCAGCCATGAAACCAAACCCCATAGAACCTGCCATGCTTTCTGGTTTATATTTCTCTCTTGTGGCTCTTTCTCTTTCTCAACTGGGCTAAAACTTTCTGGTCTCCAGCGCTATAAGAAGGGAAATTTCATGATTTCTGTAGACAAAGACTTGGAAAAGGCCGAAGATCTGAAAAGAAAGGTGGGAGACACGATGATGAACATTGGCAGTCGGAACGGAAGGCTATGGAAAGTTCGTGGTGTTCTTCATGTGAAAGGGAAGAATGAGTCTGGAATTGGACGGCCTGTACAAGGAAATTTACCTGTGCCTCCATTAATATAACATAATTAAGACATGGGGTCCGAATCTATTACATCATATGTGCGAAATTAAACCATTACATAAACATAATAATAGGTTTCTTGAGTCCATTTATTCATTTGTGAGGTGTTTCTTCTTTCACAACAATAGTGTATAGTTGACTATAAATATCCTTTTCTTTTATTAGAGTTTGACAGGAAATGTTCAACATTTTTACTTCTTGTTTCATATTTTCAATGGAAGACGATGACCTTAAATTTAATCCAAACACCCTTGATGTTATTTCTTTAAAAAAAAACTAATGGTATTGTATTTTTTTTCTTCGGTAAAAAACGGGTAGAATTGCTGATTTCTTGTTTTAATTTCTTAAAAAAATATTTTTGAAACGCAGTGTCAAAACTCTAAATATGGTTGGATGCTAATTAATTAGCCGCCTTTAAAAGGGAAATTCATCGGATTTCTTTTATTTATTTTGAACCCATGATCTATTTTTAGTAGTATTTGTGTCGATGTTTAAATTTGTTGGTTCATTGACTTCAAACTTCAATTAACCCTCATGTATATACTTTGAATTTGATATCATATGAAGAATCTACTCCCTGCAAGTTTCCAACTTAAGTTTTATGGTTAAGATTGTAAATTGCAAGACATGTGATTAAAGAATGCCTCCAAATAAAATTTAATCAGTTCTTTATTTAAAAAACAATTAATTAAACATATTTTTTAATATTTTTGAATTATTTTGATTTACTAATAATAAAAATAAATTTTAAAAAAATATATTATTTTAATATATTTTTAAACAATAATCACTTTAAAAAAACACAACTAGTATTGAACTTATTAAAATAATAGTCATTTTCTGCGAGACCAAAATAGTCAAATAATAAACCCATAGAATATAGCGGCGAGAAGTTAGTAATGCACGTAACCGCTACAGCTTCTAGAAGAGGCCGTTTCAACTAACTCCATAATTACACTGTATTTTTATTATGTTATTGTATAATATTTAATTCTTCTATATATACTTATTTAAGTCAAATCTCTTCATTTAAATATTATATTTTTCATTCAAAAATAACTTTTACTTACACAATAATATAACTTTATTTTTTTAAATATATATTTTTATTTACAAAAAAACTTAATGGTGGGTAATTGTGAAACTTTTTTTATTTTTAAAATATTATTGAACAATTCTTATGTTTTGATAGTTTTATCCTTCTTGTATATATATCACTAACTCCTTATTATTATTATTATTATTATTATTATTATTATTATTATTATTAATGATTTTTATATCTTTAAACTGTATTAAATCATAAATTCTATATGTAATTAAAAAAAACTTAGAGGGTCAATTAAAACAAGAAATTAATAGTCACATCATCAGTTTTGTTAAAGGAGATGAAGAGTTAGAAACTTCGATGAAAGTTCAGGGGTAATTGGTATATAAATTAAAGATTATAGGATAAATTGAAAAGGAAAATATTTTTAACAAGAGTTAGAAACTTAATTTATATTTAAATTGCATATGACTCGACTAGAATATTTTAAACAAGAACATATAAATAAAAAAAAGTAGTGGGGGTGGTGGTTGACAATTAATGATTTAGCTGACTAAAACAAATTAGTCAAGCCAAATAAAGCGGCCATGGTCGTTATCAAGATTCAAGAAAGTCAAAATAAGAAGTTAAATTTTAAAATCATTTTATGAATCAATATATTTTAGCTAAACTCGAAAATTAATAAAATCTGATTTTACATTATATTTTTCATATCATAAGTCAAAAAAAACAATTTTAATAACATTATCACTACCGTGACTAAAATATAATTTTATAATATAGTTGATTATTATTATTATTATTATTTGAAAAGTGGGCAAGAGAGCAAGTTAACGAAAACCTGAGATCTTGACGCATTCCAGACAAGACGAATTCAAGGGTAGAATTTTCCAGGCGACAACCATGCCGAGCAAGCAAGCAAGCTTAGTTTGAACCCTTGATGCTTGAACGTCACGCTGGAGTTTATAATTTAACAGTCAAAGTTTTCATCTTACTATATTCTTAAATGAAAATCAATTAAAAATAATCACAATTTAATGCCAAACAAAGAGAAATAAATACATAAACTTCAGACAAGAAAATGTTTCTCATTAAACTGGGAAGCTGACCTTCGTCAAGCTGCAGCACTTGTAGCTGTAAAAGTTGAGCACTTGAAAGTTCAACCCATCATGGATAGAAAGAAATGTGTGCAAATTAATCAAAGAAGGCATGATAAGGCTCGATCTGCACAATAGATTTTGAATTTGAGTCGAATATATAATTTTTATAAAAATCTAAAATTTACTCATTCAATTCTCCATATAATACACTTTCATTGCATCCAGAAAAAATTAAACAAAAAAGATGTAAATCCTGATCAGCCCATTTAAGCTTCTTGCTTAAGAGCTTGAAAGAAATCATCAGGAGGTGAAGTAGAATACATGGTGGAGAAGGAGATGGAGATGCTTGAAGCAGGAACATGAGAAGGAGAGGAACACTGCCCCGTACACAATCCTCAGAGCCATCTTCATCAAACCATACACGGGATTATCTTGAGTTCCACAGAGACAAAGAGAGAGATTGGTTTTGGATTGGATATGGAATTTGACTCCATTAAAGTGAGAAGCTTTAGCTTTGAATTTGGAATTTGAAAATCCAAAGTGGATAGGCCTATGTTTTTTTTAAAAAAAAACAAATCTTTTCCCACGCGTGCCCAGGAGATAGGGCGTGTTTGACTGCCACGTGGGAGTTGGGGATAGGAGGTTTTGTTTATTATTTTTATTATATTTTAAGTAAATAAATAAATAAATGCTTCTGCTCTCCTCCTCTGGCTAAAACGTATGAACAAAGAATGGGATTTTCATGATGTAATGAATGTTTAGCAGTGTAAAAATCTTGCACGGACCATGGTAAAAATCTTGAGATAGATTTAATTATGACAAGTCAAAATTGATAATACATACTGTTTGTGGGCAAAACCGAAAATAACTAGAACCAGGGTAGCTCCCCTCTTTTAACAATCGGCCACTGTTATGGAGTTTGATTTATTGATATATTATAGTTATTACCAGTCAGAGAATCCAGGGTCCATAGCTCAGTGGTAGAGCATTTGACTGCAGATCAAGAGGTCACCGGTTCGAACCCGGTTGGGCCCTTTTTTCGCTTTCTTTCTTTATTATTTTTCATGCCATTGTGAGGGATTTGTGGACGAGCAATAGAGTATTACGAGATTCCTTGACCGCGTTGTTGAGTTTTTTTTTATATGAAAATTGATTGATTTTATATGTGTTTTAAATGATTATTTTAAAATTAATAAAATTATATTAGAAAAAATCTGTTAAAAATAGAGTTTTTATTTTTTGTATCAAGTGATTGAATGTTGTTGTTATTATTTTAATTGTTTTGATAATTTTTTAATTAATAGATTGTAAAATTATAATCGCTAAAATTAATTGAAAATGTGATATGTGTTTTGTGTAACACACTGATTGATTATTGTATATAGTTTTATTTATTTGATGAATTATTTCATTAGCAAATAGTAAAATTGCAATTGATGAAATTTAGCACAAATAAATAATTTGTTTTACGAAAGAAATAATTTGATTGATGATCTTATTTTAACTGCTTGGGTAATAATTTAATTGGTAGATAGCAAAATTGAAATTAATCAAATTGACTAAAGATGAGTTATTTGTTGTTTGCAATATATTTATTGTTTGTTGGGCATGTTTGAACTATTTTATGAATAATTTCTTTGAGAGATGACAAAAATGCAACTCCTAAAATATATTAAAGATTATTTATTTGCTTTTCTTTTTTGGATTGGTTGATTGTTGCTATTGTTTTAATTGGATGCATAATTATTTAATCGACAAATTGCTAAATTGCAATGGAGATAATTTATTGAAGATAAGTTCATTATATTTTGCAGTCAATTGCATTAATGGTTGAACTTCTTTTAATTGGTTGTCGATTTATTTAATTGACAGAGAGCAAAACTATAATTCTTAAAATTTAATCGGTAGATAACAAAACTCTATTAAAAATGAGTTATTTGGTCTTTGCAGCAAATTGATTAATTTTTAAGCGTGTTATAATTGTCTAAGAAATTATTTAATTGGCACATCGTAAAATTATAATTGATAAAAATTCATTAAATATAAGCTATTTGCTTTTTGTATTAAATTGATTGATTGTTTTGTATATTTTATTTGTTTGGTGAATTATTTCACCAACACATAGTAAACTTGCAATTGATTAAGTTTAGCACAGATAAGCAATATGTTTTCTTGCAACAAATAATTTGATTTTTGGTTGTGTTTTAACTATTTATGTAATAATTGCAATAAAATAAATTTCTTAAACATTAATTATTTGTTTTTTCTACCCGGCTGGTTGATGGCTGGGGCTTATTTTCACTATAGATAATTATTTTAGTTTGGAGTTTATGTATCCATACTCTTAGTTTTGACTTTTAATTTTTATTGTTATTTATATTTTTATTAAATGCAGTTTGCGTTAAAAAATCGAGAAAGTTTAGCTTTAGTAGTGTGAAATGAGAGTGAAACTTTCTTTTATACATGTATAGTAAATCTTCTATTGTTAGTGATTTATTATCCTTTATGTTTTTTTTTCTTTTGTTTAGTTTATATGTAACTTGATATATTTCTAGTTTAAAATATTTTTTCTGTAAAAATTTATTAATTATTTAATATATAATTAAAATTATTCTCATATTATTATATTAAAAGTATTTCAGAACACTGAGAATGAAATTAATTTGAGATTTTGAAGGAAAAAAAGTTAGTTCATTTTTTTATACATATTTTAAGGTGTTAATATGATAAAAATTATCACAATATATAATTAGCCTCACTTATTCTTTCAAGTAAAAAGTACAAAAAAAATTAATATTATCATTACTCTAAAAGTCTTATTTATAGTAAAATGAATATATATAAAAACTAAATAATTGAAAATTTTGTAAGTTGATTATTTAGCTTAAGATGTATAGCATTATAAAAAAAAATTATAGGATCATTAAATTGTTTTTTACATGTTATCCACAATGAAATGAAAATATTAAAAAAAACTAAATAATCAAAATGTTTTGTAGGTTGATTATTTTGCTAAGATGTATAGTATTATAACAAACAAATATTGGGTCGTTAAAATTTTTTTTCCACATGTTAAGAAATTTGGTTCTGGCTGTGGCGAAGCACAAGGGTAGTTAGCTCATATATTTTTTCAATTGTAGATAAATTGGCCAAGTTTTTCTACACATTTTGTTTACAGTGTTACATCATATTTTTTTTTATTTACGTAAATATCATATATAAAAAGGTTGTAAGAGTTTATTTTTAACAAAAACAACATAGACCAATGAATTATTTGGATTATTATGTTTCATTGTTATTATCATAAATGTTAATATAATCAAAATTATTATTATTATTATTATTATTATTATTATTATTATTATTATTGTCATTATTGATTATGCTCTATATATTTTTATGAGCTTTTTGTTATTATTATCATCAAAGCAATAATTATTAACACCATAAGCCCTATAACCATTATAATAAATAACAATAGCTATCATTATTATGATTAATAATGTTACTATTCTTATCAAGATTATAATAAATAAAATTATCATTACTGTTAATGTTAAGATATATATATATATATATATATATATATCAAATTACTTTCAGGAATATAAAAAGTTTAAAATTTTTTAACAAAAGAGTAAGTAACAAAAAAAAACTAAAACTATTATTATTATTGCATAAATAATTAAAAAATCTAAATTACATCAAAGAATTAAATAAGATAATTACAAAAGAGACCATGGTTACGACACCCTTCTCTGTGATTTTCAAGAAAAAAAATCTTGAGTAGCCCCCTCTTTAACAATCGGCCATTGTTATCAAGTTGGTTTATTGATATATTATAGTTATTACTAGTAAAGAATCCAGGGTCCATAGCTCAGTGGTAGAGCATTTGACTGCAGATCAAGAGGTCACCGGTTCGAACCCGGTTGGGCCCTTTTTTCTCTTTCTTTCTTTATTTATTATTTTTTCATGCCATTGTGAGGGAATTTTGTGGACGAGCAATAGAGAATTATGGTGTATATTGATGTATATCCATTACTCATGTAATAAGAAATCACCATAAACATGATGTTTATACAACAATGATCAAAAATCAAATCTGAAAAGTCATCATGTGATTAGTTTTATTGTGATTGAAGACAGTTATGAGCATCTGCCTCGGAGCTTCGAACTGCAAGGAATATATCTAGAACAGCCAGGTCGATTGATCTTTAGCTCCTGATCCTTCCAGCCATGTTTCATGCACATGCATATAAGTTGCCCCAGAAACACCGTCCTTCTAAAACACCAAAAAACATTATAATGTAATCATGCAATGAAGAAAGTCTTGTTTGAGCAGAAACTCGTTTATTGATCTCAAGGTTTACCTTCATGTTTATTATGCATGTGATCACACAACCTTGCTGCTCATCACCTGCAGGAATTGACAAATAGTTAAGTTGGGAGATATGAGAAGGTGGCACACAGATCTCCATTCCTGATTATGGGATCCTTCATATCGAAGCTTTTGCTTAGTAGGGCATAAACTAAAATATGCAAGCAGCTAATCTATGTTTATATTTTATCAAAATGACTTCAGATAAAAGCATAACTACAAGAAATTAATCGTTTGCAAAACTGATTGCCCGTGCATATTTACCAGCACCAACTCCAAAAACTGTCAGTCCATTGAAAGAGCTGCTCTAGATGCATCACCATGTGTTAATATGGATTCCATAGGTATATTTCAAGGGGAATGCTAGTGGCAGTCACTTATACACCCTCTCCACATTAGAGGCCACGAGCCAATAATCTATAAATTTGTTACTGGCAAATAGTTTAACCATTTTTATTTTTACCCTTCTCTTCTGACTTTTGAGACAACTATTGGCTATTAAAATTGACATCCCCCCTCACCGCTTAGCAAACATAAGGCCATATTGTGATGCTGAGCTCAAAACTGAAATTGCAACGAGGATTGACCGTTCGAAATAGATCTAGAAAAGAAACTCCACATGAGTAATTAAGAAAGCAAGAACCAGAACTGAACTTTTCTGATTTTAAAGCTGAAGAAGTAAAGTATGCTTAAATAGTTGTCCAAATATTTGGATGAAGACCAAGTTGCTAGCAAACTGAAAGGGGAAAAAATTAAAAAAGTGAGGGATAGGAGATGGCTAGTTGAAACAAACAGAGTGTTGGTCCTTTTCAATTTTCTCATTTTACTTTCTGGAAGAAATCAATCACAAACTTCATTGTTTAAGAATAAGTAGGTGATGGTTGTTTAACCGGTGGTGCCAAATATCTTTTGCTGTACTTTTGCAACGTGGATTCTTACATTGAGCACGGGTTCCTAGCATCTGACACAACTACAGAAGCTAGTATTCCCCATGTTCTAAAAATCAAGCTAGTCTGTGTGTACGAGATTTTCCATCACTGTTTAGGGTCTAGCAACCACACCTTTATTATCTACACATGGTATCGCTCTTTCCTTTCTATGATTACTTGGCTCAACTTCCTCATTTGTTTTTCTATTTGCATAGCTTTATCTCCCAGATCTTTCAATTTCTCCTTGAAATAGCCTGTCCAATTAGTGAACTAGAAATAGCTGAAATTTCTCAAATATTATTATTATCCGTTGCAGATATGGTTATTGCTGTGGGCATGGTTTCCTTTTCTACCTGATGGGACATTCACTCTGGTCACAGATTAGTGTCAAAATAAAGCATCCATAGCATCCATAGTACCTAGTTAGAATAAAGCATAACAGTAGCTTAGATGTGTTTGTCACTCGCGTAAGCAGGTCAAGTTCTAAAGGCTCATCCTGTTTACAGCACCCATGTGAAGGCATGTGCCGGTCTAACATAAAAAAAAAGAGAATCCAGTTGTAAAGAGATCCCTGATCAGTTCAAGGTCATTCGGTAAACCAATTACAGCAGAAGTATGGGCTAAAACTTAAAAACCTTGTATTGGGACAAAGCAGAAGAAATTTAAATAGATGGGGTCAAACAAAAGAGGAAACTGTTCTGGTCTCACTGGCTTAGAAATATGTCATAAAATGCACGAGAGAGTGTGTGAGAGAGAGAATGGACATCTTATCATCAGTTTTATTGTCAATGCAATCATTACCTCTAGGAGGTCGATCTTACCAGATAATTCCCATTTGTTGAACTTTACCAGCCATGAATCCAGGCCAGTCTGTGTAGATAGTACCCGATCAACCCATACCCGAAATTGTTGGCCCTGTTTGTCACCATAGTAGTTCCTCATTCCAGTTATAGCACCACAAAGAGGAAGTTCAGCACCAGATGGATGGACAAGAATACCAGATGCATCCTGCCAACAAAAGGAAAACTTATATCATGCTAGAGGAAGAAAGGGAATCTGGAAAAGCAAAAAAAATAAATTAAGAAATTGGTTGGTGCATTCATGTATGCAAAAACTTGGTTCGTGCATTCATGTATGCAAGCAAATAAGATGATGGTGGATAAGTTAAGACCTTATCAGATGTAAAGGACTTGTGAATTGTTTCAGGTCTGCTTTTTTTTTGAAAAATCCACCTCCTAAGAGACAACATTCAGGAGTCCCATTTAATATGGATACTAATTTATCACATATGCTTTATAGCTCTTCATATTTTTAAATAATCCACTCCAGAGCATTGACTCTAGAGGTAAGTGGGTGGATTGATACAGTCAATGTGAACCACCGTTCCAGTTTTTAACTAAATTCATTCTAACCAACTAAACAGGAAATCCAATCCTTCATATTGTGTAGCAGAAAGCCACAAGCTTACTTTTCTGTTCATCATCCACAAGGCTATTTGGTCGAGAAAAGGTATAAAAAAAATCATAATCAAGCACAATGAGACAGATCTTCCATTTATAACAGATTAATATTCTTAGCAAATGTATTTGCCCAACTGAAAAATGTAAGAGAACCAAACAAAGAACAAGTCACCTGGGCAATTTAATGCTCAGCTGGAACATTATTTTCCTCAAAGAAAGTGAAATATGGATAAATCTAGTTTATTGTCTATACCAATGAAAAAGTGGAGGCATGCTTGTTTCTTGCTTCTATAAAATACTCCACAAGGAAAAGGAAAATAAAATAAAACCAGGAAGTCCTCTAGAGCAACATGTAGAAACGAAAGTAAAAGAGGATTAGTAAACATACACAATCAGCTTTCACGCTTGCCAAATATATCTCACAGTTCTCAACCTCTGCACGCCTCCATCTTTCATAGAACAAGAAAAATTTCACTATTTCACTACTGGCACTGACATTTTCCAACTCAGAGTCTGAAAAGTTGGTTATATCTCTTGGAGAAGTATTGGGGCCAAGGTTAAAATGACCAATGGCTTGTATGATGCCAGCCGCACACCTCTCAGTCGCATGGATTATTTTAGGATTGCCTTTAGCATTTTCAGCATGCCATTGCAACAACTCTTCTTGTGCATTGCTAACCTGGACAGATAAATAATGAATAAATAGATAATAGATGAACGACTTATGAAGGCAATCTCAATTTCCCATTGAATTGTTATGGCAGACTGTAAATACCCACCATCACTCCATGTACATCTGGAATGCTGAACAGCTCAGCATCATTTCCAGAATCACCACAAACAAGAGTATTGGTAGGTAGTTTTCCCTCAGCCTTAAATTTCTTATGTAAGTATGCAAGAGCTTGCCCTTTGCCAGCTCCTTGGGGTAGTATATCCAAGTCCATTCCACCACTATAAATAATTTTGACATCCAACTATAAAAAAGCAAAAAAGAAAGAAAAAGAAGGAAGAGGAGAAGAGATTTGAAAATTAAGTTAGATAAGGTAGCACCTGCTAAACTGTACTAAAAAGAACACAAAGTTAGGGGGAAGGAATAAGATATGAAACCACCATAATGATATTTCAAAAAGCATTGCATGTACTAAGGCAAAGATAAATGATATTTAAGTGTAGAACAAACTTGAAACTCACCCCGTGTTTTGCAAATATCTCTGAGAGGGCCTTTATCATGTTCCGAGCCTTGTCTTTATCAACATAAAAGCTGACCTTGTGAGGCCGTTGCTCAGTTTCTGACTGCATTACCCCATAGATTTCATTTATTCAGAGATTTCAAGCCACCAAATTGTTTTCTTCAATGTGCCCAAACTATATTCTCATTTCCAAAGCAACACACACAATCAGAGAATCAAATGGGCCCAAGTTCTTAACCATACCTGAAGAATAAGTTCTGAAAACTTGCTTGCTTCCTCAGTGACTATGTTCCTATCCCATTTATGATTCAAAACTTCAACCCAGCCATCATCAGGCACCATAGAGGTGCCATATGTGATCTCTGTTCCCACAGACATTATAGTTATATCAGGTGTTAACATGGGTTTCTCTTTTCTCAACTGTTTGTAAAGTGTAGGTGATCTTCCAGTGGAGAAAACTAGCAGAGAATCATGACGATATCGGGCCTCCCATAATGCATTGAACCTAAGAAGAGACATGTTCTCCGGATCATGATGATCGACCTGCAACAAGAGCATATTGTAATTACCACAGGCACAAGAATATAAATGAAACAAGAAGAAACCAAACAATTACGAGACGCACCATTGTATGATCAAGATCCGAAACTATCATGAGGCGAGCAGGAGCGTTTAGCCTATCCATCACTTCTTACACAGAACCTTAACTCTATACAAAAAACGAATCAATTTTAACTATAGTAGCATGCATGAATAGCAATCCTTCGCTATCAACACAAGCCTAAGGTATTTTATCCAAGAAAAAAAGTTTAACTTGGTATTATGCAAAGATCATGAGCTTCAAAGAGAATCACTAATGCTGGTTATTGAAGGTACTGTTAGAATCGAAAAGTTTCATAATTTCGGCTATCCATAAAATTTGCACAGCAACTAGTTAGAGTTTGTTTCTTAGGCAATGATTTTTAAGGATAAACTGCATAAATAATATTGGAAATTAAAAATAAATATAAAAAGTCACTGTAAACGAACTGATAAATACAAAAAACAAAACTAATTAAAAAGCATAAGACAGAGAATGAATAAAATACAGAAATTAGGATCAAAGAAATACTAATCAACAATAGGAACAATAAACATTTCCATTACCAAAGGTCCCTAATATGACTGTAAGAAATAAAATTCTATTTCTGAAAAAAATCCCACATCAGAAAAAATCGAAAATAAATGTCCCATCTTCCATAACTGCACCTCCTTTTTCCCTTCAGCGCACTTATAAGCAACCTATCCAAACAAAATATATACAATACGGAAGTGCAAAGAGAAACCCGAAAAAGAATCTGAAAAATATAAAAGAAACATGAGCAAATAAATGGAAAAAACAAGAGCTTTACAATATGATCATTACTATTACTGCTACAAAATTGCTGTGATTGTCATTCTGGAACTGAATCAAAGAAACCTAAATGAAATGGCAGGAAAAGATTATAAATTGGTACCCTTTTCTTAATATTTTCTGCTGCTGCTGCTGCTGCTGCTGCTGCTGCTGCTGGTAGTGGTGGGATGTGATAGTCTCGTGTTGGATCCAAATTCGTTGGCGCTTCTTTTGTAAAGTGAAAGATTAAAAAAAGCCTACAAGATTGTGGAGAAAGAAAGAGAACTACACAAGTAAAAAAAACAAAAAGGTCATTAATTTTTTTTTCTGGACACTTGTACAAAAAAGAAAATGCCACATGGATTAGTGGGGGCCAGTGATTGGGTGTGGGACCGACCTATATCAACGGGAAGGCTGGTGATCTTGTTAGTGTGGTCGAAGAATATATGAGAATAAATATTTATTTGGTAGAAGGGATAGTAAGATTGTGTTTGATATTTGATAGTTATTAACTTATTATTGTTTTAAAGTGTTTTTTAATATTATAATAATAAATATTTTTTTATTTTTAAAACTTATTTTTATATTAGTACATCAAAATAATTTAAAAATATAAACAAATTAATTTAAAATAAAACAAATCATTTTTTTTGACAAATGAGCCTTAAGTAATATATATATATATATATATCAACACAGTGGTTATAAAAAAAACAGTTTTTTAAAAGTGTTTTTGAAAAAAAATATTTTTCTTTAAATTAAATATTTTAATGTTTTTAAATTATTTTCATGTGCTGATACAAAAAAAATATTATTTTAATATATTTTTAAATAAAAATTATTTTAAAAAATAATTTTAATTATAGTAGAGTCATTAAACCTTGTATTAAAGTACAAGTGAGATGAGAATCACCAGTTAATTTAAAAAAAAATAGATGGACAATGCATGGTCCGTTTATTTTGAGAAAAAAAATAATATTTCCCTATAATATGGAGTTGTTAGTATTTTAAAATGCTTTTGCGTCAACATTATAAAAAAAACCATATTTTATTATAACTTTCTTATAAGTTTTTGTTTAAAACAGGTAAATACTCATGTTAAAAAAATCAAAAGAAAGGAAGCGCATTAATAAAAAAAAATTATTATTTTAATAAAAAAAATTATTTCAAAATTATCCAGGTTTTATTTATATTTATTCTAATTACTTTTGATTTTTATATATATAAAAAGCACATAGCACATAAATGCTATATGTTTTGTTGAGGAAAATAGATTAATAAGAAAATAAAGTCATATCAGTAAATTATTTTTATTTTAATATTATTTCAATTATTACCTTTCTTATAAGAATTATTGGTATATAATTAAATTTAAAAAATTCGAATAGCTACTACAATAAAATATCAATTCATTTAGTTAATGTACCCAAGAGGTCCTGGCGGAGCAGTTAGGTGCACTCTCGTCGCTTTACGAGGTCTGGGGTTCGAACCCCTCTCTTCGTCTGCAGTTGGTCTCTTGGAGAGCTGTTGCCACCCGGAGCGAAGTGATTAGTCCAGGCAAAGCCTGGGATATCCTGCTTATACCAAAAAAAAATCACTTAGTTAATGTTTGATTACTTTCATGGGATATGAGAGACAAAAATAATGAAGATTAAAATATATATGGTTGAAAAGATAAAAATATAAATATAAAATAAGTTTGTTTATGGACTAGATTGATTTCTATAATTTCAAAATATGAGATACAAAGAGTACATGTCTTTAAATATAATATTTTATTTTATTTTTGTATTCCTAAAATATAATTTTTTTAAAAAAAATCTCAATTCCAAGATTAACCAACGAATACATGTAAAATAAGAATAATTATTATTATAGATTTAAAAACCTAATTTAATGGTTAGTCCAGGGTAAAACCCGACTTATTGATCAAGCTATGACTCAAGTTTACTAGAGTCAATGCAAGAATGAAAATAATTATAGAATCCGATTTGGAGGTCGATTCGGGGAAAAGTCTAGGTCACAAGTGAGGTTGACCATAACACGGGTCAATGCAAGGATAAAAATAATTATTATTATAATTTTAAAATCTGACTTGAGGGTTGACTTAGGACAAGACCCGAGTCATATGTTAATAGGGTCAACATAAAAATAAAAAGAAGTTATTATCATAATTCTAAATTTGAATTCAAGGGGCAACATGGGGCAAAATCTGAGCATCGGATAAAGAGGTCAATATAAAAATAAAAAAATATCATCATAGTTTCAAAGTTTGACCTGAGGATCAATTGAGGTAAGAACCTTGTCATGATTGGGAGGGTCAAACTAGATTGTTTCAAGTCAATATTTGAATAAAATTAATTATTATTATAATTTTAAAAATTAATTTAAAAATCAATACGCGACAAAGTTCAAGTCATGAGTTGGGAGGGTTAACCCATTTGACCTATTTAAAATAACCAAAAAAACTTTATTTTGATAGTTTTTTTTTAAAAGTCGATGGGGTTTTGACCCGTGCTTTTATTTTGGATCGACCTAGTTTCTTAACAGGGTTGAGTTAAGTTAATCCTTCCTCTATTTTTTTTTTAAATTGGCCCGGCCCTAGGGAAGCCTAGTTTCAAGTCAACTTGTAAGGTCAATCCTATTTTTATAATTAGAATTATTATAATAATAATATCATTATTATTATTAACACTTATTTATAAACTAATAATAGTAATAATATCTTAACTATTTTTTAAAACATGTATAGAGGCAAGTAAAATAGATTTTTTTCACATTTTGTTTTAACTTATGGATCATAATCAAACAAGATAAAGACATAACTTTGCATTGTAAACTAGTACAAAACACAATCTATCCTTGTTTTTTTCTTCTTGTTTCCTATATCTTCACCGTGCCCATCTCAGATACTAACCAGACATTACCATAATCAACTACCATCTCTTATTTACTCAATAGTTAGTAGGCTCAAAATTATAATATTTTTTTTTATTTTAAAATATTTTATTATTATAATATTTTGAAATTTTAGAGATATTTTTAATTTTGAGATTATGTTTGTTTGACTTTATGTTTGTATTGTATAATTTAAAGTTAATTTATCTTGAATTTAAATTATACTTGTTAAATTAATATTTTAATATTTTTCATATATATATATATATGTATATATATAAAATTAATTATATATGAATAGTACAACCCCGAAACGGCACGCCGAAACGCTCCGAAACCGAAACGTTTCATTCTAATAAAAAGATCGGAACGACGATTCGAATGGTATTGACAACCTTAGTTAGAGTAAATAATTCTTTTTAGTATTGATGTTGTTATTTGTTAAGGAACCATCTCACCTAAAAGCTTAAACTTATAGATGAGGCCTTAGAATATAATTTATATTATTCTCTAACACCCCCCCTCAAGTGAAAGCTCTTTGGTCTTGAAACTCGCATAGACCCACATTACCTTGTGCTTGATTTTTATCAAATAGAATGAGGGTGATGAGATTCGAACTTGTGACCGCTGGGTCAACAAGGCTCTGATACTATATTAAAGAATCATCTCACCTAAAAGCTTTAAGCTTATAGATGAGGCTCTAGAATATAATTTATATTATTCTCTAATATTATTCATTGAAAGCATGGAAAGGGATGAATTTAATCTTACATTTTACCAAAATTCCCCAAAAATAGATTTTTTTGTAGAAAGGATATGACGTGATAATAAATAATTTACAATTTTCATAATAAATTTTAAATTCGAATACGGCATGCAGCCTTCCTAAAAATTCAAACTCACAAAATATACGAAAAAATAGAATTTTATCACATAAAAGAGAGAAGTAGGCAGGCAGCAAATTTTTTGAGGCAGGCCAGTGCATGCAAGTAGCTACATCAGCACACGATCTCTTTCCTTCTCAGCATCGCACGGTCTACACTCTATTCTAACAACACTACGACTACTCGACAAAATCCCAACGGCCAATGTAATCCAAGCACTACACGCCCTCCTCCAACCGTTAACTTAAAATAACACAGAACCTTTGAACTTCGATTGTCCCTGTCTAGTCTCATAAGACGAAAGAATCATGGACAGGAATCCTTAAGCAGTATTCCCAAAGTGTGCAACATCACCAAACTTTTAGCCCCCCTTCATTTTCTTCTTCGTAAACAGCCCAGAAAAAAGTTTCTTTCCGATTCACTATCCACCCATTTACTATCAAATCAAAACAGCTACCTCGCAGCTATTATTTCTTCGACACCCCATAAACCAAAACAAGAAAAAACTCTTATCGTTTTTAATCATTCAACACCCAAAGAACGTTGAATTTTAGTTATAGTTAATAGCTATTTAGTAACATGAGTTTAGGATTCAAGACTCCTCTTTTTTATTGCCATTTTCAATACTGTCCAGTTAGGGAGTTCCCAGACCCAGAAGCCAAAAACATAGGATTCTGTCTGTAGAACCTGTCCAAACCTCAGTTTTCGATGGTTATAGTGTACCCAGAAACAATAAAAATCAGAACTGACAATCTTGGTAAAGTAAAGCTGAATAAGGACTTTGTTTTGAGGTCAAAATCAGTTTTGACTGTGGATAAAGAGGTCGATGTTGATGCAAATGAAGGTTTGGGTAGAAAGAGGAGCAATTACGATGCAATTGTTATTGGGTCTGGTATCGGTGGGTTGGTTGCTGCTACACAGTTGGCAGTGAAGGGAGCTAAAGTTTTGGTCTTGGAGAAGTATGTGATTCCTGGTGGGAGTTCTGGGTATTATGAGAGGGATGGATATACTTTTGATGTTGGCTCTTCTGTTATGTTTGGTTTCAGTGATAAGGTCAGTTGATACTGCTTAGCACTTCTCTTTTGTTATTTGTTATGTGTGCAGTGCTTTTTTTTTTTATTTGTTTGTTAATGAATTGATTTTAGATGAAAAATCGATGTTGCTGATCGAGTTTAAAGAAGATTGTAAAGCAGTTTGGTCTGATGTTGAAAATTCTAATTGTGTTTGGTAGCACTTAGATGGTTTTTGGGAGAAATGAGAAATTAAGTAGCCTATACAAGAATTCCATTCAATCCCTAATGAGCAATTTTCACGGATAGCAGACAACGAAAAAAACTATCAGATACAATTTTCTCTTTGATGAATTGTTCGATACAAATCTTCTGGAATAGTTTAACGTAGATTTTGCCAAGTTTATAGGTTTTTGCTTAAATTTATCATCAGACTATAAGTTAGGGTTTGAACTCAATGCGTTTAGAAATCCTAATCTTGAACTTTTTTTATTGTTTATTTGTCCTTATTGTGCCAACTGAGCTATCTCTTCTTACTTTCTATTCGCAATGTGCTTATATGAATCACAAAAGTCTTAAGGGTTATGTGCCTCAAATTTGCGCAGGGCAACCTAAATTTGATAACACGGGCATTGAAAGCAGTTGGCTGTGAAATGGAGGTGATTCCTGACCCAACTACTGTTCATTTTCATCTACCCAATGACCTTTCTGTTCAAGTTCACAGAGAGTACACCGACTTCATCTCAGAACTTGCTGCTAAATTTCCCCATGAAAGGGAAGGGATCCTTAAATTCTACGGTGAATGCTGGAAGGTACATAGATTGAGGTGAATGCTTACCTATCAGCATTTTGCATCTACTAGTTGATCATTACTTACCCCAGCTTAAATTTTATCGGGTAGATATTCAATGCCCTGAACGCTCTGGAACTGAAGTCACTTGAGGAGCCAATCTACCTGTTTGGACAATTTTTTCAGAAACCTCTTGAATGCTTGACACTGGGTATTTTTTTCTTTCCTTAACTCTTAAATTTACTAATTGATTTGAATGTGAGCTTTTTACCTTCTTGATGGTTTACATCATTAATATTGTTTACACTCTGTTTATGGCTATTTACTTGCTCCAATCAGGATTTGCTTTGTGTCATCATTTGATGAAGGAAAACTGTTGCAGATTTTTGCACTCAGGCATTAATGGAATTGTAAAATTGTTTTTGAAAGTCAAGAAACTGTTCCTTAAGATTTTGTAACTTTTCTTGTTGTTCAAAGCTATTGCTGCAATAGATTAAAATAAAGCACTGTCTCCTCCGCATAAGATTTTGGAGAACTCTCAATTACTTGACAACTGCAGCAGCACTGCTTACATTACTTTCAGATTGACTGCTTAAAAGACAACGTGCTGGCCCCAAAAGATTTTGGAGCATTCTTTGATATCATATTGGTTTGAATGATCAAGAAAATGTTTTGATTCAAAAAAAAGAAGGAAAAAGAAACCTGTTACAAATGTTTATCATGATCTTCTGATTAGTTCCAAGGATGGGCTTAGGACTGTCAATATTGAAATTCACAGCACTTCTGGTCCTCGTGTCGTCTTTGCCATAACAGTCATTAAGTCTGTTTTACCATACATGCTTGTCCTCTCTGTAGCGAACTACTACAATGAGACAAAGTCTTATTTTCTAAACCTTTTTTTCCCTGTTCTTTTTACCATGCAACTCTTTTTTTTCATGATTTTTTCTTATATGCATTTAAACAAAAAATAATTGGTTCCTTCTTTTGAACTTCTCTATTGTGACACTTCTATTCTGTGTAGCTTATTATCTACCCCAAAATGCCGGAGACATTGCTCGAAAGTACATGAAGGATCCTCAGTTATTGTCTTTCATTGATGCAGAGGTGCAATACTCAAACTCAACTCCTTCTTTTGATTTTATCAGCTTTGGGTATCTACAGAGTCTTACAATATCAAAAGATGTTCTGTCTGTTGTTTTTCTACAGTGTTTCATAGTGAGCACGGTCAACGCTTTGCAGACTCCAATGATCAATGCAGCCATGGTGAGCAGTTTAAATAACTTTTGACCCCTCTTATGCATGTTCTTATCCCTTTTTTTTCCCAATTGGCACCAGGTTCTATGTGATAGGCATTTTGGAGGGATCAATTACCCTGTTGGTGGGGTTGGTGGAATTGCAAAGTCCTTGTCAAAAGGTCTGGTTGATCAGGGCAGTGAAATACTTTACAGGGCAAATGTGACCAACATCATTCTTGAGCATGGAAAGGCTGTGAGTTTGAACTAGTGGATAAATGATGAGAATTGGAATCCTTGATTTTATACATGAAAAAAATGTTTTTGTTATTTATGTTAGTTACGTTGAATTTGGTAGGTAGGAGTAAGGCTTTCAGATGGAAGGGAGCTCTTTGGCAAAACTATAATCTCAAATGCTACTAGATGGGATACCTTTGGTTAGTTCTTGAAGTTTCTGCCATTTTAATTTATTTGATCGGACCATAACCTTTTGCTGCTTTCCCTACACTGGGCTTTTCAGTTATCATGAAGTAAAATATGTTGCAGGGAAGTTGTTAAAAGGAGAAACCCTTCCAAAAGAAGAAGAAAATTTCCAAAAACTTTATGTTAAGGCCCCATCTTTTCTTTCCATACACATGGGTGTTAAAGCTGAGGTTCTACCTCCAGATACAGATTGCCACCACTTTGTGCTTGAGGTATTCGTTTGCTCACAAACTGAGTCCATTTATCTGGAATTGTGAACTTGATACGTGTAACTTCAATTCTTTCATTTATGTCATAGGATGACTGGACAAGATTAGAGGAGCCTTATGGTAGTATATTTCTAAGCATTCCAACTATTCTTGATTCATCATTGGCTCCTGAAGGCCATCATATACTTCACATATTTACAACGTCTTCCATTGAAGACTGGGAGGTTCAATACTGTAACTTTTGAGTGAATAGTATTACTTAATGTCTTATATCCTTCTCTCCCTCTGTCAGCTAAATTCCTAATTGCTGGTTTAAACTGTTTAGGGACTCTCGACAAAGGACTATGAGGCCAAGAAGAAGGTTGTGGCTGATGAGATTATAAGCAGATTGGAGAAGAAACTTTTTCCAGGGATCAGATCATCAATTGCTTTCATAGAGGTATATATCACATTATTATGCAATTACATACACAATGAAGAATGTAAAGAAGAGAAATTGTTTCAGGTGATGGCCCAGTGGTGCAAGCTTGGGACTAAGGGGTTTGCTCTCCCTGTAGTCTCAAGTCCGAGCCCTGTGGTCGCTAATATGATGGCCATTGGAGGCTTACATGGTCATTAACTTCAGGGTCCGTGGGATTAGTCGAGGTGCGCGTAAGCTGGCCCGAACACCCACGTTAATAAAAAAAATATAAAGAGGAGAAATTGTTTTGGGTGATGCAGATGAGAAGGAAATGATATTGCCTTATGGACACATGCCTAAATGATACAAATAAATTCATTAACTAACATCAAGTGATTGATCCTTTGAGAGGCTTTAAATTCATGAATATCTTTACATTTGAATAAGACTTCCCCCCTACCCATTTTTACTTGAATAACTGCATGCTTTATTTGGTGGGAGCTCATTCAAATTTCTCATATTCCAAGTATCAGTGAATGGAATACCATGCTTATCTTTGACTCTTTAGTCTTTCAAATCTGGTTTGGCCTTTAAAAGTACATGCAATCATGGTAGGTGGGTTCACCCAAGACACACAGGCGGTACCTGGCTCGTGATAAGGGTACTTACGGACCAATGCCACGCAAAACTCCTAAAGGTTTATTGGGAATGCCATTCAATACGACAGTAAGTCTAATCCTGACCTGTCATGAATGTCACAATAATTGTTGTTTTTGAAATCTACTCTTTAGGCTATTAGCCTCTTCCCTTCACCAATGGCGCTTTCACTTTCTTACTTGACCTTTTAAGTCCTCTACCTCCGAAAGTGAAATGCCATTAACTCTGGATGGAGTGTTAAATGTTAATAGCCCCTTCCTCTCAAGTCTGCCATTTAGGTTGGGTCATGACATGATGAAACTTGCAGGCTGTAGATGGTCTTTACTGTGTTGGTGATAGCTGCTTTCCAGGACAGGGTGTGATAGCTGTAGCTTTTTCAGGAGTAATGTGTGCTCATCGAGTAGCTGCTGATATTGGTAAGCGAGAAACCTTTTCTCATTCTAAATCGGTTTTGATTTTAGGCTTAAGTGGTTCAGCTGATCATTTGCGAGAGCATGGTTAGGTCAAGTATAAATTAAAGATGTGTATTTTCTCTATTGAGGATATAATGAATACCAACCCCTTTAAACCTTCAAGCCTTCATGTTGTTTATATATATAGATAGATAGATCTATTCAAATATTATCCTACCTTGAGCTGCAAGGACAAAAAGTAATTGGCATGTCAACTTCATTAGCCTCTTACATTTCTTTACATGACTTGATTTTTTAATCTTTTTTTCCCAAAATCTTATAACAGGCATTGAGAAAAAGTCTCCTGTGCTGGATGCTGCTCTCCTTCGGCTTCTTGGTTGGTTAAGGACCTTGGCATGAGAACAGGGAAAAGAATAACGTTAGCCACATCATGGCATTTTTACCCCAAAAAACACAGGTCAATAATCAATTACTGACTGTATATAACCCATAAGAGGTTAAAGCCAAGTAACATTGCCAATAGGCTTGTCACAAAGTTTGTTGGTCTAATCACCGCAGGTAATTCTCATTCCTCGGGCTGGATCAATCTTACAGGGTTGTAGAGGGATGAATATGTAAGATTTTTGCTCTTCGTTTTTACCCTCTCAATTTGTTGTCTGATTAGCCATTACTGGTGTTTCTATGTATTTGAGTGGTTACTGTTGGCAATTTTCTTTTGAGGAATACAATAATAAAGTTACATCAAATCATATACCTTACCATGTTTTTCATTCACGAACTCTTAGAATTTACTAACTTTAAATTTTTAATAGATATGCACGAGTCATAGTTGGCCATATCTAACAATCACTACATTACTGCATTTATTAATATAAAAGATAAGCTTATGAATTTGAACTTCTTATGAGCTGATAACATTTCTAGGAATTCTCCACATGTAAATAATCGTCTCACATGGTCAAGATAATGCATAAATGTTGTCGTTGAGTCCCTTGCTATCCAAAAATCTTCTTGGAGCTGAAAATCTAATATCTCTGAATTGGAAGCTATCGCTTGTATCCCTTTTTCTGATCCGTGGAATGCAAGTTTTCATGTAATGGATCTTTGAAGTCAACATGGAACCTAACTGTCCATAATTGCTCTGAATATTGTAGCTTACTACGCACCAAGATTCATTCTCCGCAAGGAAATATAAGCCAAGAGACGGTAGCCGAAAACCATTGCCACCAGGGCACTAACTTCCGTCAAACCACTGTCTATTCTAATACCATTTATAGCCGGTGTCATGTGTTCATATTGAACCTTGAGAAGCAGCTTGTAGGTGTGGTAGTTGAAAGACATATAGCGGATCCAAGACACAAATACTGGAACTTTCTGCAAAATTGAAAACCATGTGTGATCATTTGTGTCAAGGTAAGAAAATACTGAATCAAAAGTAATTCTAGGAGAGAGTTCTTATTTAGTGAAGTAATGAATTTCAGTCTTGATTGCTTGCTTTGAACTTCAATATTGATCTTAGAGGTTATCAGGTATCTTTTTATATCGGCCAAACAATGTTATCAAAATGTGCATGTGGTGCGAACCCAAAATTCAATATTAATGAAAAAATCACTCAGATATTTCATTGGAGAGGAGCAATAGAGAGTAATGTGCGTAATGAGCTTTGATGAACATTACCTTCACAAAATACCCTCCAGCCAGCATGAAGGTCATCACAGTAACTGAAGCCAGAGTTGTGGCCCTCTTTAAGTCCATCAGGGTAGCCCCAATAGCTAGTCCGAGTCCCTGCCATGCAGAAATGCTTGGTTAAATACATAAATTTCATATGCTTTTGGCACCCTTCTTCTATAGTGTTGCCGAGAAGGCTTACCTGAGCAGCAACAATGCTGAGAAAAACCGTGAGCATGGTTAGGAAAAAGCGAGCAACACTCAATCTCAATCCTGCCATGAAGTAGACGACTAGCAGAAAAAGTACTGGTAGTATTAGATCAAGTGGAAGGTCACTTGTAGTCCTTGCCAAAAAATATGCACTTAGCCTGTACATGTCAGCTGCACGTTCTTTACTCAACATGGCTCTTTCTTGGGGAAATGTGAAGATCGCTGTGAATACAGGAAAAAATCCCCAGAAAACAGCAATGAAGAACAGCAGCCCTGCCTGTAATGCATGAAGATTTAAGTTTCCTAAGTTAGAAAATTGATATACTTAGTTTAAAGGAGCTTCAGGAAACAAGGAATGTGCTTCTATGATTATGACCCAGACTAATTTTTGGTAATTCAGCTGATATTCAATGGTTTCGGATAGGTTTTTCAGAGAGTTGCTTTAGTAAACTTCGAGCCTGAAATGGCAACGAGAATGTCCAAGGGTTGATCTTGACGGGACCATTATTTACCTGATCCTGCAAATCTTTAGGGCTTCTACTATCTGACTTCCACCATAGTAATCCCAGGATAATTGCAGTAGAGAGAACTTGGGTGATTCGCAACCAGCTAAAATAGTCATGCCGCCTTTCTTTGATTCCTCTGCAGAACAATATTGTATATTGTTCCCACCAGCTTGCACCCCATTGTCGCTTCCGGGAAGATACTTTTGACTTCACTTCTTCATCAAGGGGTATTGGAACCATAAGTTTCTTCTTCTCTTTGTCTGCAACTCGAGTCTCGTAGGCCTCCACAAGATACTGTTTTTTTGACAGAAACATTCTCTAGTTAAACGGAGGCTTTTGTTAAAAAAGCAAAAATTTCGTGTTCATAGGACTTCATTACCTCATGTACAACTGCAGGAGATGGCTTCCCGTTAGTCGTTTCAGCCTTTGAATTCCCTATTTGCACTTTATCTTCCAATTCAGATGGGACAGAAACATCATTTATATTGCCATTTGCAAGGTCTAGCAAGAACTCTGCTGGGTTCATGGCAATAAGAGGGCTGCAACCTATGGATGAGAAATACAGCATTGCTTCTGATGCTTTTCCAAAATAAAGCAAACTCCCTTTCCCCAAAAGAATCAACTTGTCAAATTTGTGGAAGAGTCTACTTGATGGCTGGTGGATTGTTGTCACCACAGTTTTCCCACCCTGCCATTAGATTGAAACAAGTAATTAGCAGCATAAAAAGGCAGCACTCCTACAAAATCTCTTGAAAGAAGGGACAAAAGCTTGAGTACGTATCCCAAATAGACTACCTCTGCTATATCTTGTAACAACTGCACTATCCTTAAAGCAGTTGTAGAATCCAAGCCTGAGGTTGGTTCATCAAGGAACAAGAGTGAAGGATTGATTATAATCTCATTGCCAATGCAAACTCTTTTCCTCTCCCCACCTGACACACCTCGCACAAATGAGCCTCCAATCATAGTGTCCTGGCACCTGGGCACAACAATTAGCTTTCAAGAATGAGCAAGATTAATCAGAAGATGCTGAATTTACTTCTCTTATGACCGTTCTTGAATTGAATTATGATTACAGATATGCTCATGGTTGACAATGGTGGGTAAAAGCAGAATTCACTACCTCTCTAAGCCTAGCTCAGAGATGACATCAATGGCTCGTTTTTGCTTCTGTTCTTTTGTCAATGTCTTTGGCAATCGAAGGAGGGCCGCATATGTCAAAGTTTCTTTCACTGTAAGGTGAGGAAACAGAAACGTCGTCTTGTGTCACGAATCCTATCCTGCCAAATGATTTTGACGTGCATTTGCACTGTTTCAAATTTCTATTCGTAAATGTATTGTAACAAAAAATTTCAACTTAGATGAGTCCAGGTTCTTGTTTCTTTTCACAGCCAGCCAGTCGTGAAGAAAGTAACTAACCAGCCATGCACTGATATGATATTAAATTTCTTACCTACTTTTTAGAAACTTGGAGTACGGCTGGTCATTGAAAGTGAATGAACCACCAACAGTGGTCTGATTTAACCTTCCGCCAATCAGGTTCAGCAGTGTTGTCTTTCCACTTCCTGAAGGTCCCATAAGCGCCAAAACTTCCCCTGGATCTACTGAACCGCTGATTCCATACAAGATATCCTTCTCCTCGGTTGAGGTCATTCCTTTGATAATCACCTTGTATGTGACATCAGTGAACTGCAGATTCCGAAAGAAGAACAAAGTTAAGTTCTGTAAATGGTGGCAGCTTTCATTGCTACATGATTATTCAATATATAGTTTGTCAGATATAAAGTCCTATATGATAAGAGCTTGAGAAAGACTGTCCGTAACAAACAAGCATTGCTTTTACTCAATGATCGAGCTCGATTGGGGGACTGATCTAGGTAAACTCATGAAAACAAGTGAAGATAGCTTTCTATCCTCGAATGCATGTTCTTACAAGTGTTAGTAGAACTCTCGTAAGACCCCATTAAATAGTTTCATGGCAAGTTAAAATATTGTGCTGCATATTATTTTTGTTGGAAAGAAGGGAGAGTCTTGTACAAAAATATCATATAGAATGAAACTCTGTACAAGACTGAACCTGACCATGCTAGCTAGCCATATTCTATGGATCGCGTTGATTTGCTAGATCATAATTCTTCATCCTTTCCTGTCCAAATAGAATGTATCGATATCAATCCGTGCCAGCACCATCAGGAAAGACATGCCTGAACACTACCGGTGCATGCTAGCTCTACACAGAACATTCAAGATAGGAAACCTGCAAAAATGGCAGAATTTGTTACCTTCAGGTAAATGGGCAGGGTAGGTTCAGTTTGAAATTTCGGCTTCCGGGTTCCAGCCTCAAGATCCTCCGCTGCAAAAACCATAGATATATTGCTTTGTGAACTAGTGAAAGAACCAGGATATTTCAAAGTAAAACTTGCTGCTGTTTTGCTTCTTGACAGACGACTAACACGGGAATGGGATTGTTCTGAAAGTGCTGGTATGAGATGAGCATTATAAGTAATGCCCTTTTGGCCATTTTTTCATCTTCAAATTATTAGTTCCAGCTTATGTCTGCTGAGTGACCAGATATTTCACATCTGAACATGACTTGAGAGAGTGATCTGTGTCGTATCTTTTTCCACCCCTTTTGTGGCCACTATAATTCCTGAAGATGTGGTTCTGATGGTCATAATTTAAAGATCCCAATACAGCCAATCAACCATGAAAGAACCCTCTAACCTCAAAATCATGCGAGAAAAAGCTCATCACTAAAGGAGGATCACATCAGAGAAGGAAAAGTGCTGAGATAATTCTCAAAAGTCACATTTAATATAGCAGGGGAATGATTTTTGCCAAGAACATCAGAATTTACAACCTTAAAAAAAGTTACTTAAAATGCAATAAGTCTGCAAAGTCTAAGAACTTGGGGCCCAATTTCGTCAATCATCCTGACAATCAAAATAATGATAGGATGCTTCAACCTTATTCGGGGGCCCTATGGAAGACTTAATTTTTTGTTCTGGCATCTCCATCGTGCCTCTTGCTTGTCAGTAGTTTCTTTCTTCTGTACACAGTTTGAAAAAGAGACTCGGCTTTATACGGCTTTACACGGCTTTACACTGGAAGTATCAGCAAGTAAAAACAATCTACTTTTTATACTATCAGGAAGAGTATGCAGGCTTAAAAAATTATTTTTAACATCACCGACACTCCAAAAACATAAAAAAATAACAATAATTTAAAGCTAAAAGATATTAAAATTTTCAAAACCAGAGTTGGAACCCATTACTAGATAAAGCCTTTATCAGTTTGGATATGCAGCTAAAAATGGTGTTAAGTGAGAAAAAAGAAGACGAAAGAGATAGAAACTATATGGATACTTAGGTGATGGTTATGAGAAGGAAGAGGTTGGATATCAACCTTCCATTAACACGACTAACTTTGGATACGAAAAATCAAGCTATTGGATAATATAAATTATATTCTGAAACTTCACCTAAGAATTTAAGCTTTTAGGTGAGATAATTTTTTAAGATGGTATCGGAGCATTATTGACCCAGCGGTCACAAGTTTGAATCTCACCATCCCTCATTCTATTTGATAAAAATTAAACACAAGATAGTGTGGACTTGTATGCAAGTTTCAAGCTCAAAAAGTTTTCACTTGAAGGGGGTGTTAGAGAATAATATAAATCATATTTTAGAATATCACTTAATAGTTTAACTTTTTAAACGAAATGATTTCTTAACAGAATTTACCGGAGTTTGATTCCAAATCAACCCACAATCTCGTTGGACTCCGATTTTGCTTCTGTTCAAGATTTCAAGTTTGACCAGTGCCAGGTGCAAACAATTTTACAGGGCCATTGAACATGAGCAAAGGGATATGAATTAACCATGGTGTAATATTTGTGAAAAACCTCCTTACCAAGAATCGATCTGTGCACTCCCAGTGGATTCACGGCAGAATACCTTGTGCTAATTAAAATAATAATCATAATGCAGTGCGCACTGAGGCAACATCGATCAGTACCACCACTAATTAAGAAAATGAATGGAAGAGGTACACTTGGAAGATCCAAAAATAACAGTTTGATGTTGTATAAGAATACCTAGAGCTAGTGGGTCTCTAATCCAAAGGTTGAAAATATTATAGAATAATATAAATTATATTTTAGAAATATTATTTAAATAGTTTAAATTTTTAAATGAAATTGCTTCTTAACATGGTATTTCAAATTTCACCACTCCCATTCTATTTGATAAAAATTCAAATATAAAGTAGTGTGAGTCTATGCAAGTTTTAAGACTAAAGAATTTTTACTTGAGAAAAATATGTTAAAGAATAATATAAATCATATATTTAAATTTTTAGATTAGATGAAAAAATCCACAGTTTTTGTCTTCGGCTGCAGGCTTCACCTATGTTCATGGATACCCCATTAAAGAGCAGCATGCATGCATGAACACACAGAGCCAAGCTGGTTTTAAAAATCTCTGAAATCACAGTTACGTTGTTCTGATCATCATCGACAGATTGCTATATGGCTAGCTAAGGGCTCTACTTTCTAGCTAGCTAGCTAGTTCATGAAACCTTTTCAAATTACTAGGGCTAGAAAAAACTGGTGAAGGATACACCTATAAACCAACCATAAATACTCAAGTGGACCACAAAAAAACCAGACAAATTATAATAACTACAGCCATATGCTAAGTGCCTACATGAATTATCCAAAAAAAAAAAAAGAATATTGTAAAGAGAAAATATGTAAATACTGTGTGTACTTACGTATATCATCGTCACTAAACGGCTTGGAGTCCGCTATTTCATCAGGTGGCATGTTGAAGCCAGTGAAGGAGAAAGAGAAGCCCAGGCTGGCGCTAGAGGCTCGGCTTAGAGCTGCTCCGCTGCTGACGTCATCCAAGTCAAACTTCATCTGGGCGCTCCTTGACTTCCTAATGTGTGTGTTTTTGTTACCACCTGAACCGCTACGTCCTGGTGAGGCCGCCATCATCAGCCGCTTGCTGGACTTCCTTGAGAGTGTCCCGCCACTGCTGCCTTCAGAAACTCCGATTGCCTCGCTGCTCGTAGGAGATCTAAACGCCGCCGCCACTGTCTCCACCAACTGTTCCGATCTTGTTCTCGCTAAGGATGTGTTCGCTTTCTCCATGTTATGATGATCTTCTAAACAGGATGAAATTAAAGAACATAAAACCATTAGGTCGGTTCAATTAAACTCGAATATGAGATTTAGAAATGACAAAAAAAGAAGTTAAATGTTCAGAAAAATCAAGCAATATCGATGAACATTGCTTGACAATATTATTCACGTACGGGTTGGGAAAAAATGAAAAACCACATTCTTTTTATTTTTTTCAAACTGTCTAAGCAGCTAAATTAAAATTGTAGACATTTGTTACCTTTTGAAAAATGAAGTTGCTCACAAAATGGTATACACTAACAAGTGAGAATCATATATATATATATAAACAGATATCAGTACAGAGGTAGAAGAGAAAACAGACTTCAAGATTGGCGTAGCAATGAGGTATATATATATATATATATATATATATATATATATAGAGAGAGAGAGAGAGAGAGAGAGAGAGAGAGAGAGAGAGAGACTCAAAGAAGAGTTAAAGAAAGCATTCATTTAAGCAATGAGGGAGGTAGAAGAACAAGGGAGAGCTGGCCTCCATGGAAACAGAAAGATCGATGGAGAGTTCTGCATAACTACTGTGCTCGTACAAAAGGACTTGCCCTAGTACTCGTACCTTGGGACTTCAGTTACGCCAAAGATGAAGGACAGGAAGGAAGAAAAGTGAGAGAAGATATGTCCTTTTGAGGTTATTGTAAGAAAGGCGTCACCGCAACACGACGTCGAATAGTATGGGGCAGCCGCTGCTTATATAGTGCATTTAAGAGGGCAAGCCGCCGAATTACCAAACCACCCCTAGACTTTTCAATTATGCCTGCTGAACTGTGATAACAACTGGGCCTGCTAATAAATAATACGAGCTTATAAACACAGTTATGCTATAATAAAGAGACTTTCCAAAAATATATTTGATTTGGAAAATATTAATACCAGATATTAAAAAAGAATCTGGTCCTCCCTCCCATGCACGATGGTTCCAGGATCAATCAGTCATGTTCATCCAGCCCTAGCATCCTAACCCTACACGTGTTCGGATAGAGTAGCTTGTGCTAGGCTAGAGATCTTCTACTTCGACTGGCACATAAGCTTCTTGTCAATAAGCAAACAGACAGAGCTTTAAACATTCAATGTGTTCTGACCTTATTAGCCAGGTTGCTTGAATGGACGGTCCAGGTGCGACGGGGGCCATGGATTTTGTTTCTTAGGGGATCGGATGGCACGTGTCAAGAACGTGAGGTCTTGGTTGAGCCTCCCATTGCCTGCTCGAGAGGGAATTTAACAAGTTCTTGGAATATTCATGTCACATGCGTGCTTTCTTCTTTCTTTTCTACAAAATGTTTGCAGTAAATTTCAATCTTATTTATCTGTCCTCTTTTGTGACGTCATTTTTTAGAGTGGTGACGTTACACTAATATCATACACGTACAATTATTTAAACTTTAATCCTATATATCCACAATCTCCACAAAAATCACACACACATATATATATATATATATATATATATATATATATACACACACACACTAGCTAATTGCCCGCACTACGTAGCAAATACTTTTTTATAATTGTTGAGATTAAAATAATTAATAGATTTTGCTAGTTCAACAATAAAATATAACATCTATATAAGTTTGATATAATAAAACACATCAACACATCTTATTATAACAACAGCAACATCGAAGGCTTAATATATAAAAATATTATTATTATTATTACTAAAACAATAAAAATTATTAAATTATTCCTAGAAGAAAAAAACTCCAGAATATTAATAAAAGAGGAAGTAAGAAAAAAAACTAAAATTATTATTATTATTACTACTACTACTACTACTACTACTACTACTACTACTACTACTACGTGAATAATGGGAATCTTTTGACGTGGAAAAAAATAATAAAAAAAACTAAAAGAAAAATCAAAGAAAAAAAATATCAATTTTCAAATGATCATAAACACAAACTAAAATTTAAGAATATTTTTTTTGAAAAAAATGTTATCTCAACAAAGAGAAAATAATAAAAATCAAAAATCAAAACTAAAAGCACGCGCGCGCGCGCACACACATTTCAACCTTTATACTTTTAATTTTTAATTTTAATTTTTTTAAATTTTTATTGCTCTTAAATAGTCCCTATTGATGGAATTACCAATGGAGTTGGCTTTACAAGTTTCTTTGCAGGAGAAGGCATAAAATATGTAGGAGGGGGTCACATCTCTTTTTATCTCTTATTATATTTATTTTATGTATTAATCTTCTTATTAATTTCTTCATCCATTTTTTCTTCTTTTTCTTTTTTGTGATTTTTTTATTCTTGGAATCCACTATAATTGTATTGAATACAAAAACAAAATATATTATCAATTTCAATCAAATGGAAAAATTGAAAAAATCAAATAAAGTATAACATCTATACATGCAATGTTTGATATAATAAAACACATCAACACACCTTATAATAACAGGAATATCGAAGCTTTAACGTCTAAACATATCATTATTATTACTGCTAAAACAATAAAAATTATTAAATTACCCCGAGAAAAAAAATTAAAAACATTAACAAAAGAGGAAGCAAGAAAAAAACTAAAACTATTATTATTATTATTATTATTATTATTATTATTATTTCTTTAATGATGGGAAAAAATTCAATCAAAGAAAAAAAAGATAAATAACTTTAACAAAAGAGCAAATAAAAAATAAAAATAAAATAAAATTATTAGCTAAAAAAATTATCTGATGTGAAAATAAAATAAAAACTAATAAAAAACAAAAAAAAATGTATAAGTTGAAAAATAAAAAAATATAAATGGGAAAAAAATGATCCAAAGTAAAAAAAAAAGCATATTCAGGGGGGGACAAAAAAATAAAAAGTGTAAGTTTGCAAAGAGGCGCGCACAAGGTCAAACCCCTGACTTCTTGTTTTGAAATAGACATTCTATCCACTGAGCTACAAGTGCTTTGTTGTTTTTTATTGTGAAAAAATAAATAAAAAATAGTAACATTGTGAACCAAACGAACCGAACTGAAAACTGAGCAATACTATTGTAATCCACACTGATTTTCCTCACATACTACAGTAACTGACTCTGACCTCTTTTAGTATATTAGATAGTGTGTGTGTGTGGGTGGGTGGGTGGGTGGGGCGCTCGTGTGTTTGGATTTTTTTTTAACTTGAAAAAAATATTTAATTGTGTTTTAAAAAAAATAGGAGAAATTCACGACTTGAATCATATATCCAATTTGCACATTAAGATAAATTTATTTAATTATATGATAAAAAAAATAATAGTAATTTGATCGAATAAAAAAAAGGTTATCATGAAAAACTAAGAACTTTTGCAAAAAAAAATTACAAAGCTCAATTTAAGCCAACTCAAAGCCAAAAAGTGATTAAAAAAAAAACTAGCAATTTAAGTCAACTTGGGCTAGCATGTTGAATTGGCATCTCAGGTTGCGAGTGGAGGAAAACCCTATAAAAAAAATAAAAAATTATAATGTTTAATTCTCAACAAATCTAATGTAGAATGATGAGATTGGAAAAAAAAATCAGTTAACAAAAAAGCACATGTAAAGCATGGTAAGTCCACCAAACCCCACAATCTAAATTATATGAACAGGATAGCTTAACAAAAGGCATGTAATGCAACACCTTAAAGTCCTCGATGAGCTCCCTTATAATGCCACTAAGTTGATGTTTGATACTATATTTCAAAAATATTTTTGAAAAAAATAGAAATTTTTATTTTTATTTTATAATTTAAATTAAAAAAAATTGGTGTTTTTAGATCATTTTTGTGTGCTGATATCAGCAATAATTATTTAAAAATTAAAAAATAATTTTAATATATTTTTTTAATGAAAAATATTTTCAAAAACAATATCTACTAAAAATCTAAACAAACAATAAAAAAAAGTGGAGTTCCATCATGCGAGGAACCTATAAGCACCACAAGATCATAATGGCTTCCCCTCACATGAACCAGCCAAGTTGTCTTACCCATCCTTTTCATTTCTAATAAAGAAACTAAACCTTACCTAAGAAACCGTGTGTTAATAACCATCTCATCTAAAAGGTTAAACTTATAAGTGAGGTCCCATAATATGATTTATATTATTTTCTAACACACCCCTTCAAGTGAAAACCCTTTGGGCTTGAAACTTGCACGAGCTCACATCACCTTGTGTTTGGTTTTTATCAAATAGAATAGGGGTGGTGAGATTCGAACTCGTGACCGCTGGGTCAACAAGGCTCTGATACCATGTTAAGGAATCATCTCACCTAAAAGCTTAAGCTTATAAGTGAGACCCCATAATATGATATATATTATTCTCTAAGCTTTTAAGTGAGGCCCCATAATATGATTTATATTATTCTCTAACACCTTCTAATCTCATAATGACTTAATTATAAAATAGATATGTCATGTTCATAGAAAGAAAACTACAGAGCTAGTAATGATCCTAATTTGGCTGGTGCACGTCTGGATTTTTGTTTTTTCAAGTAGCTGTTGTCCAGCTGCATGAGCATTATTACACAATCACCTGATTTGATTGTTGGTATAGAAGGAGCGATGGTGGCAGTGAACTTGATTTTGTTTTCAAACATATACAATAGATTAGAATTGTCAACGATGCAGAAGCCATCAAAATCATTTTAGTGCGTGTTGCTATCACAACTTGTTGCCACCGTAACCCTAGCTAGCTATTACTTTCACCATCTCCGCCACCGCCACCGCCACAGTCAGCGACGCCACCATGAAACATAACTAGAAAACAAAGAAAGGAATTTGCGAGGGGGTTTCGAGCTTCGCTGTCCGGTGTCCCACGATATAAACTTGAGAAAGTGCTCCGTTGCCATTGCTCGCACAATTCTCTTCAGCCATGGAAGCTAGTGCCTTGTCGTTGATGCTTTCCTTTTTCCCATCGTATCTTTCATATCATTTTTTGTCTACTGAAATCAAATATATTCAACTATATCTATATATATATACTATCCACCGTAATATGCGTGATTGGTTGAGAATATAATTGTTTGAGGGTATGATTGACGGTTGTTTTAAAAAATTATTTTTATTTAAAATCTAAAAACATAAAAAATAAATAATTTAAAATAAAATATATATTTTTTTAATTTTTTAAACAGAGTGTCAAACATCCTGGACCCTTAAAAAATATCTTCAGTACATCTTATACTGAGACACAAGGTCAAAGATGTAATGTCAACCTAAGAAAAACATGTATCGGGCTTTATAGTTAGATTTTAATTTATGTTTTTTATTGAGTTTATATTATTTAACGGGTTTTAAACCCAAATTTAAATTATTTTTGTACGTATATTAGACAATTTAACTTCATGAATTAAGAAAAGTTAGAGGACTTTTTTGTTTTTTCTCTCCTAATCTTTTCCTCTATTCTCAGTTTCTCACGCTCCTTAGCTTTATTTTTTTTATTTTTTTATTTATTCCTTTCCGATTTACCGTCATAAATAAAAGAAAGAGAGAAAATATTTGTAGAAAAATGGAAAAGAAAATTTGTATCACCGTCTGCACTCTTTAATGTCTCACTAAAAATCAGAAAGAGGGGCGGTGCCGGCCAACAGAGGGCAAGCCACGTGACAGGGACGTAAACGGATGAGGGGCACAGAAGACAATCTACCTTAAGTGGTTAGGTCCAGCCCTCAGGGATCAGAGAGCATTTTTGGCAGTTAACAACAAAGCTTAATTAGCCGACATTCCCTTGCCACGTGTTTAGTATAGATTCAGGATTGCTGACACCTCAGCATTTGTAAGTGGCTGTGATTAACCTCGCCCAAATGCCTCGATACGTGGTGTAATTTTATTGTGTTTGCCTTTTTGACACTTCCACGTGTTTGACGCTGATTAATTAATTACGGTGGTCTTTTTCTTGAATCCTACGCTGGCATTTGGCACCATCATTAGCCATTTATCAAAATATTAAAAAATTTAATATAATCACATTCTCTTGGTTTTGATGTGACACTTCTTAGTAAGTGAGGTAGATATTATTTTTTAAAGTATTTTTTTTTCAAAAATATATTATAATAATTATTTTTTATTTTATAAATATTATTATTTAAAAACATCAAAATATTCAATTTAAAGTAAAAAAAAATAATTTTTTTTTCAAAAATATTTTTGAAACCAAGTGCAAACATCTCTTTTTATTTAATTTTATCACATAGTGGCATTAATGCCATTAAATAATTTTAGGTGGTTCTGGTTATGTTAGAGAGCAGGAATAAGATAAAATTAGAAAATGTTTCTTAATATAATTTTGATTTTTTTACTATAAATTATTATTTTTTTGTGTAAGTTTTTTATTATTTTAATATGAAAATATAAAAAATAAATTCTAGAAACAATAAATTATTTTTTCATGATTTTTTTATAACTTTTTCAAATAGATATTTAATATAAACGGTATCGTGTACAAGTGGTCTGATCTCGAGTCTCACAATCATCAGGGTTATTGGAAACTGGTAATTTATCATTCATTCTAAGACTCGTGAGATTAATCAAGGTGCGTGCAAATTGACTCGGACATCCACATTAAAAAAAAAAAGAAAAAAAGAAAGTATAGTGTACAATCTCTTTCTTTTTACAAAATTTAAAAAGAATATTAATTCAAAGACATAACTAGTTAGACAATCCATATAACATTTTAGTACTATTATATATGCCTATTAAATTTAATCTTATATGTTAATAATTGATGAGTTGGAAGGCGAAAAAGGATGACGCAATTTGAATTTCAATCTATTTGGAAAGAAAATCTTTTAAATTAATATTAAAGAAACTATCTCCAAATAAAAACTTAAATGAGATTTTAAAAAAATAATTTTATAATAATTAAGAATAAATAATACGATACTGAAATCTAGTACATATGATATAAATACTTTAATTTATGAATAATAAATAGAATATATACGCTCTTTATCAATTCTATTAACGAACTAGTTCAAATTATTTATTTGTCCTTTTTTTTTTTATTTAAATCACCAAACCAAATTCGTTGGGATTATCTTTGACTATGGGTCGCGGGATAAAGCTAAATATATTGAATTTTCAAAATACGATTTTTTATTTTATTTTTTGCTCCAGTTAAAAAGGAAAAGTATTGACCTGTCATGATACGAAACAGAAATAAACTTGCAAGGTTGATCATTGATCATGAGCGGTGACGTGTCGTGTATGGGATGGATCAATCAAGAAAAAGGGGGAGCATGTCCTCATCCACCGGCCTGTTTCCTTCTGTAAAGTATTTCCACGTAGAAAAACTAAACACGAAATGGCCCCCTTGAAGTGGAAGGTGAAATTGACGTGAGATGGTGAGTGCCAATTATGAGCACGACAACTCCTTTTTTTCTTTTTTCTTTTTTCTTACTCACACTACTAATGCTAGTTTAAAAGTGTATTTGATGATGTTTTTTTTTATTATTTTTAAAAAATTATTTTTATATCAGCACAAGAAAATAATTTAAGAATATTTAAAAAATTTAATTTAAAATTTAATTTAATTTAAAATAAAAAATATTTTTGAAATACAGTGAAAAAAGGTGATAAAATAAAAGTTTGGTGGGTTTTTTTTTGGGAAAGTTGATGAAAAAGGCTTAGAGATGTGTTGAAAAAGATGGTGATTGGTAGGTCAAGTATCATGTGGTTTGGTGCTTTATTTGAGAAATAAAGGCGTACTAGGTACATGGCAAAAAAAGAAGAAGAGGTTCATCCAACTGGAAAACTCCTTTATATTTTGAATGTGAATGCTGAGTTTATTATAATTAACTAATTACTAGAAACAACTATCTAGCTCCTTTTTGACCAATTAATTAAATTGCCCTTTTATTTTCTAATAAAAAATTCCCCATCTTCCTATTCTCCTCTCTTTATTTGTCCAAAAACTAAAAATAAAAACAAAAACATGAAATCAATGGAGCGAGTGCGAACGAGTGCATGTTTGAGAATGCAGTTGTGATTGTTTTTGAAAGTATCATTTTCATTTAGAAATATATCTGAAAATAATATATTTTTTTATTTTTTTTTAAAATTATTTTTGACATCAGTGCATCAAAATGATTTAAAAACACTAAAAAAATTTCATTTAAAATGATTTTTTTTCTTTAAATTTTAAACAAACAACGATACAACCGCAGAAACAAACAGCCTGAGTGTTCATAGATCAGACACATAGTTTTTGAAACTACGTACGTATAATATGATTAATGAATTAGTTTCGTTCTATAGAAAATAAAGTTGTAATTATCTCTTTGAAAGCGTAAGATTCTTACTTCAACCAAAGGAAAGGAATGCCGAAGCTAGAATTTTCTTTCCTGTTCACCATATTTCGAATTATTACCAAACAAAAAAAGAGTATTTCGAGTTAGAGTGCAGTAAATGGAAATGAAGGTTACGTCGTCGTCGTCGTCGTCGTCCTTGCCATGGTCCAGACTGGAGAGAGAGAGACCCTTCAGCCATGCATGGCAACAAATTAAATATATGAATTAATGGTTTGCTTTCTCTCTGTACTGTGAGCTTGCTAAAATAGGTCAGTGCATCAGCTTTTTTGACATGGACACAACACAGAAGAAAAGCTGTGGCTAGCTTTACTCCTATGATCATACAAGACACGGCGTCGGTTTTCTCATTACAGAGAGCTGATATATATACGACGGCGACACGGCGCTGTTCCTGGTGGATAGACAAGGTACGTTGAAGGTGCTGGACAAGGTACGATGAGCAAGTAGATTGAACTCGTGCCGAACCATAGTTTTTCGTATCAGTTAAAAAATATGATTTCTGCTGACAGGTGCTGGATTGGATTACCTTCTCTAAGCAAACCGACAAATTAAAACACGAACAGATCATCTGTGTTTTCCAGTCTGCAAATTGGCAATGAACACATTGATGAACAGTTTTTATTAATTTGTTTTTATGAATGGAAGGATGAACAGATAATGCCATTGAAAAGAGATATTATATAGATCCATGGGGGGAAATTTACATCATTGAATTATAAATGTATGCTTAGATATTTTGCACATTAGTCATGTGATGTATTTTAAAATCCAATAAAAGCAGTGAAGAGTCGGACCCCATTCAAAAGCTGTTAAGGTTTTGATGGAGTAGGTGTGCCAACAAATGTAAAATGGTTTATGACATATCATATCCATGATACATCTTGATTGTTTGTCATAAAGTAACTCAAAAAAGTCAATAAGCATACCTATAAAAGATTTTATGGACTTTTTTATCACAAGTTCCTATACGATTTGCTCTAAAAACAATGTGCTTACAAATTAGGGTTTTTGGTGTTTAAACAACGGGTAACATGTGTTTATTATATCAATATTCCCTTTTTAAAAACTTATGAGGTTGATGATGGGTGATAGAAAACTTAATATATGCAAATTAGTCATTTTTAATCGGGGTTTAGGGACCCTTGTATAACAAAGTTAGTAACTTTTAAAAAAAAAGGAATGTGAAAAATAAGAGAATGGGATTTAAATTCCAAGAGCAAGGTTCTTGTTTTATTATGATAAATGCTTTGGGATTTAAAATTATTAGTCTCTAAAAAAATACAAATTGTAAATATTTTTTACCTGGGTGATTCAATGGTATTTATTGCCCTTGAACCTTGTTGTTTTGCTGATATTAAAAGGGGGAGAGTTATTTTTTTTCCTAAATAATTAATAATTAAAAAAAATCCATTTACATGACAAATAGTTGAACTCAAGAATATTGTTTTGGAAGTTTGCTAGACCTATATCCAGTTAGGCTTGACAAGTAGGTGAACCCAAAGATGTTGATTCTGGGAGCTCATCAGACTCATGTGTTGGTTAGGCTTGACAAGCAGCTAACCTGAAGACATTGAGTTTGATAACTCACCAAACCCTGTATCCATTTGGGCTCTGCGTATAATTGAACCCAAGAACAATTGGTTTGACAAACTCACCAAACTCATGTCAAGAACATTAGTTTTGGGCTCGCTAGACCCAAGTTCACTTGGGGTCAACACATGATTGATCTAAAAACATCGGGTCTGATAGCTCACCATATTCACTCTTGTTTGGGCTTTGCATTTAGTTAAACCTCTAGACCAATTGGTCTTTACAACTCACCAAATCCATGTTCGTTTGAGCTCTCCAAGTAGCTAAACCTAAGAACACTGAGTCTTGTAACTTCATAAACTCATGTTTGCTTAGGATCAACATGCAGTTGAACCCAAGAACATTGAGTTTGGTAGCTCACCAGATTCATGTCCATTTAGGCTCAATACATTATTGATCCCAAAGATATTGAATTTGACAACTCAAAAATTTATGTCCATTTAAGCTTGACTCGTAGCCACGTCCAAGGATATTGGTCTTGGAAGTGAGTTAACTCATGGCATTTGGGTTTGACATTTTTCCAAGCTTTCGAATATTAGGTATGGCCGCAAACCCTACCCACTTAGCATTAGGTTATCACCCTGCCTTTAAACATTGTAAATAAAAATATAGATTCAAAATCAAGTTTTTAAAATATATTGATTCATCATTATCACCATCAAAATAATTGAGCCTTAGAACCATGCCCATGTATCCATTTAGAATTGATAGGGACATCACCAATCATCCTTTATTACTGCAGTGAAAAAAAATGATTCAACAGAAGAAAAGAGGGTGAATCATGAACAAAGTATCCAAACTTGGGAATTGCAATTGAATGCAACTCAATACTTTTAAAAGAAACCTAAAAGGTGGTAGATACATCTTGGAAAAGAATAAAATGAATAGGATAATCAACTCCTGTAACCTCCCTGAAGCCTGTTTCCTCTTTACAACAGTATGCACTGCACATTCTGTTAACTTATGACACCTAGAAATTACATATTAACTCCTACTGCTTAAAGGCTTGTCGGAATCTTACACCTAAGTTATTTGTGATCTTGTCTGGCCGAAACCTGTGTCTTGCATCATTGCCACAAATTCACTGTAATCGATGCGCCCATCCTGACAAGAACGTGAAAGTGAAAAATTGAATCCTGCTGATGAGATAAACTATTTTCTACCTGAACGCGAATGAAAATGATTACTGAAGGAAGATACTTACATTATCCTGGTCAACTTCACGCATAATGTCTTCTAACTGGACATCTCCTAAACCAAACTGCTCACAAGCCTGCTGGAGCTCATCTTGAGTGATGTACCCGCTCCCATCTTTGTCAAAGTATGAGAAGGCTGAATAGATATGATCCTCCTTCACAATCTTGTTTAGATGGAGCATTGCTGCGATGAACTCGCCATAGTCTATGGTGCCACTGTTGTCAACATCAGCCTGAAATTTTTGACAGGCAGGAAGATAAATCAGAGGAAACGCTGGTGTGGTAACATTCAAGAGAATCACCTGGAGATCCCCGATGCTCGAGTGGTGATTCATAAGTTAATTCAACGTCCATGATAAAATCTCAGAGACCATAAATTTAACCAAAAACATATCAATTTCCAAACAGACATGCTCTGCATTTAAATTTAGATGATAGCAAGTTTCTTATGATCTATGCGTGAGTGTCAACGTGCTCGTCCCAAGACTCCACCCTGCGACCTGGGCTCTTTAAGCATAACCTACAAAAGTCCTGCTCCATGCTACTATATCTGGGTTTTTCCTGCTGCTTTGTCCATGTTTTGCTTCCCTTTTAGCTAAATCGAACAACATCTTGTCTAAGAGTTGATTAATAGGTAATCCGCCTGAAAACTAGAAACACAGGACTTCATCTTGGTCACAGTACTGGAGCTAATTTTCTAAGACTCAGCTTGGATCAAAGAGACTCGGACTAAATTTCATCATGTTTAACCAAAGATGACCTGGAAATAAATTTCATTCTGTTGTCTGAAATTTCGTAATGGTTTGGAGCAGAAAATTTCAAGGTGAAGAGTTCTCTAAAATGAAAGAAAACTACCATCATGATCCTATGATACATGACTATAAAAACTAAATCTGAATTAAAATGAGAGAAAACTACCATCATGATCCTATGCTACAGAACTATAAAAACTGAATCTGAATTTCAAACGAGCTTACAGCTTGCATTAGGCCAGCTAGTTCAGAATCCTTGATATTAGCACCCACTTTTTCCAAACCAGTCTTCAGCTCCTCAAGAGTTATATGTCCACTATTGTCTGCGTCTATCATCTTGAACATTTCTTTCAGACCTGCAATTTCCTCTTCGGATAGGCTTTCAGCAATGACCTGAGATGAAAAGGAAGTCATCTGGTAAATAAAAGAACAAACCATACCCATCAAAACTCCAAATCTGCATTGTTGTCTTTAGTAATTACGTGAAAACTTGAAGCAATTCAACCAAGAAGTCTCTTGTAAGAGGAAATACTAGGAGAAAGTGATTCTGTAGAGTATGTAATCACACATTTAACATTTTGATGACATCTTTGAAAAATAGTTTTCCTTACTATTTGAAACAAAGTACTCAAATGCATCCTTCAGCTAATAAGAAATGCTTGACTACCTGTGATTAGAGATTTATAATTGTAATGTGACCTTAATTATATGATAACTTTATGACGATGTTTGGTTGCATTTTCAACTTGTGATGTAGTATTTATAAATGCAAAGCACATTAGACTAAGAGTTTTAATGAAAAAATAGTGATAAATATCATAAAGATTGCATTACGACGAAAAATGAGCATAAAGCATCGAATAGTCATGAGGTTTAAAACCGCAATTTTCAGGCCATGATATATGTACTTCTTGTTTGAAAAGACAGGCAACATCTTTTCATTAACAGAAGCAACACACAAAGCTGCAGGTAATACTGAGCAGCCATATTACCCTTCAATTATCAAATCAAATACAAAATGATGTTTCTAGTATTTATGTTTTAATATTGCAACTCCACTCAAAATAAAGTCTGGCAACCAACAAAGGAACAGATCCACTTCATTGCACTCGTTGTTTGAATTATTATGATACAGCGCCAAAGTCTGACCTAAGTTTTTCCACAGTTACCATGCTTGCACAAATTTTCAAGAATTCAGGGATCAGAAAAACTCACTCGAATGGCAATTTTCTTGAGCTTATTCATGGCTGAGAATTTCTTCAACCGACTTAGGACAGCTGAATCAAGAGGTGTATCAAGCGCTACACCTTCCATCTTCACCCAAGGGTGACCTTCACAAGAACAAATGCTTAGTGTAACGATTGCTATTCCTTGGCAACAGAAGAAACTAGTAATATCAAGACAAGTTCTTTACTTGGTTCAACTCCTAAACAATTATGCATCTAGCTTAGTACTATGGTAAATCTTCTTAAACAAGAACTTAATTAATGATTTTGTAACATTCCTCCATTTAAGCAAAAACTCAAATCAACTACTAAGCCTTGATCTCCGATTAGCTAGAGTTTGCTGTATGAGTTTTTTCTCTGTTATATGCTAAACTTTCTAGAACCTATAATGAATCATGATAAAAGAAATTTAGGATCATCGTTAAACAAACACAACTTAAAAAAAGAGACAAATAATCAAATAATAAGCAATGCACTGGTTTATCTTCCAAAAAGATAATAAGAGATTAGATCATAGTGGTAAGCACACTAACAGAGGACTTCATGGGCTGTCAGCCGTTTTTTAGGGTCCCTTGCTAGCATTTTTCGAACAAGATCTTTTGCACTTTCAGATATATTAGGCCAAGGCTCAGACTCAAAGTCTAGTTCCCCTTTTAAAACCTGCTCAAATATTCCTTGCTCTGATTCTGAACACAAACATGACAGAATATAAATTAGATGATGCAACCAAAGAATGTCTAGAATCATTAGATAAAACTTAAATATAAACAAATTTCTAGATCATGAATCTCACCATCCCAAAATGGCGGTACCCCACTTAACAAAATATAGACGATCACTCCAGCACTCCAAACATCACATTTTGGACCATATAGCTTCCGCAACACTTCTGGAGCTACATAATAGGGGCTGCCAACTACGTCAGTGAAAGTATCACCTGAGATGATGAAATAATTAGTAAGAAATGGGAAGGCTTAGTGAGGAGGAAATAACTTAATGATGACAAAATTTTGAATAAGCAGGAGCAATGAAGCAAATATATCCCTTCAAAAGCGACAGACATAGGAGGCATAATAAAGTAATCTATTGCCGTGGGTGTTGAAATGTTCATGTGCTAAATTATGCAATAGTCCGGCAAAGTCAACGAAGAAAATTACAGTCTAATGTGTGTTTCTAAGATATTACAAGGAAACAGTATATTTTGCAACCATAGTGTGCATTGAATCCAATAGATCTTAAGCAACAACTTACAATAGCTTATAATGAGAAGCCAGTTAAGTATTGGGAAATTAAGAAATTCAACATTTGGCCTCTAACACTTATATAGCCCACAATTATCAGCTCCAAACCTACAACTTTAGAATGGAAAACCCATTTCCAGACTTTCAGATGTTGCCATCGATACTCACACTGCAGGCTATCAAAATAAAAGTAATTATACACATATTTTGTTGTTCAGAGTCAAAATCGAAAGCAGGATCCTGAACCTTTGATGGCCCTAGTGTGTGTCGCACAGCTTGCTTGCGTTTATGCTCACACTCTACATAATATGATGTAATTTTTTTCATAGTGTCCAGTCAGGCTTGATCAGAGTTCTGTTTGTTATTTATTATAAGCTGTGTATTGATCTAAGAATCTCTTTCGCTCAACTTACTCGCACATTAATTTCACATGGATATGATTTTTCTGCTATCATGCATTGTTAGGTGGTTGTTGGGTGTTGTCTGGTTTTGTGTGATGTCTCCTTGCACGAACAAAATCAAAGGGAAAAGGTATGCTTTTAGCATAGCAACATATTCTCTACTTTTGACAAGTAAGAATGTCTCAGTAGCAGGATGCTAGATAGTGAAAATGATGGGCTAAAACATATAGCATATGAAAATCTTCAGAATTAAGAGAAGCTACTTTATAATTGATCTAATATTCTTATCCATTTAGTCAGTCAATTGGTTTTGCTATGCTTTTCAGAAGGAGGTCATATTAATTATCAGTGGAATTTGTATGGCCTCTCTCAGTTATCTGAAAAATACAAGATGAAGTGAGGCATTGTAACTCATGCTCCCTTTCCAGAATCAATCTAAAAGTGCATTATTAGTTCCTGTGAAGCAGAAAGTCATACCAAAACATAATTTCATTTAACAAACATCTTATAACAGAACTGAACAAGAGCATAATAGGGGAGACTATATATTTTCAAGAACTAGATCTAAAGCAAATGAGTAAACGAGAAGGCTTGTAGGGCACTAGTTGTAGAATGCATCAAGAAAGGGGTCCTAGATCTAACCATTGGAACAAAAAAGGGAAGCTCAGACGTGTACCTGGCCTGAAAAACACCGAGAGGCCAAAGTCTATTGTTTTAAGTGACGAATCCTCTTCCTGACTGACAAACAGAAAATTCTCAGGCTTCAAATCCCGGTGCATTACTCCCAAAGAATGGCATGCTTCAACAACACCAACAATTAATCTCGCAAGCTCAGCCGCCTTTTTTTCTGTATAATGTCCCTTCTGAACAATTCTGTCGAAAAGCTCCCCGCCTGAACAAAGCTCCATAACAACATGGACTGCGACAGCATCCTCATAAGCATCCACAATTTTTATCACATTAGGATGACCCTCCAAATGATGCATTATCTGAATCTCCCTCCTGACATCCTCCACATCTTCCTGTGTCGTCAACTTCCTCTTTGCGATGGTTTTGCAAGCAAACTCTTTTCCGGTAGCCTTCTCGACACAAAGAAACGTCGTCCCAAATTGCCCTTGTCCAAGCTTCCTCCCTAAACTATAAATATCTTTCAAATTCCCAGTTTTCCTCCCCAGCACGGATTCCATTTGAAGCGCTATACTCGAAACCCTCTTAACATGAGTAGGTTTCTTCTCCTTCTGCTCCTCCCTGGGCTGACCAATCCCCACATCTCTCATCTCCGGCTTGATGGATTTTTCATGCTCGATGACTTTAGGTGGTGGCGGAGCCTCGTTGGGCATTTTAACTGGTTCAGGTGGGGTGTTCTGGACCGGCATTGATTGATGATCAGTTGATCCTTTTCTAGAACCCTCAGGTTTCTTTGATTCACCAATCACACCAGCTTTTGAGTCACCATTATTATTGCTACTATCCCCTCCTTTAGGAGGAGGCAATCTGTCCTCTGGTGGCCGGGAACGCCATATAGCAGCAGTAACACTATTTAAAAATCCCTTATTGCCTAGATTTGGTCCTACACATGTATTCCCCATCAAAAACAGCTGGTCCTATTAATCTTCAGGCTTTATTACCACCTCTCTTCTATGAAACGCAGCACAAAGATTGAATCTTTTTTATCCCATTAACAGTAACACGAAACAATTTGATATTTCTTGGTGATCAGATCACAGGCCTTCAATCAAATCCTAAATTTTGCAATTTGGCTCCAAATGATATTAATTTGGAATAATAATCAAAACATGGCTACAGACCCACCAAAAACAATCCCCCAAAAAACAAGATTCAACAAATTGCAACAACAAAAGCAGAATCCATGCACAAAACTAGAATAACAAATCAGATAAATAATGTAAGAAATATAGAGAGTAATGAATGAAAGCAAAAGGGTACTTATCTCGAGGAAGGGAAAGCAAAGAGAGATGAGAATCATTGCATTTGATTGTTCAAGAATAGGAATAGATGGTTGTTTTAAGAGAAATCAGAGAGAGATTAATAAGAAGAAGAAATCCATATTTACGTGATTAAACCATATAATAGCCATGTTTTCTCATGCATGCACGGGGACTAATGGGCCGTCGGTGAGTGGTAAGAACTAAAAAGGGCGCGCGGCATGCGGGAGGGAGTCTGCATGCACACGCGCGTGGGGAACCTTGTCATCTCCAAATTATAAAAATTATCTGGTATTGACAAACTACCTAGTACAATTTAATAAAACAAATATATAATATATCGATTTTAATATCTTCAAAAAATAACTGTGAAAATAAACGAGATAATTAACTTTGGACTTAGTGAGCGAGTTTAGAATTTATTTTTGATTTCATTATTTAACATTAAATCTCTTAGGAGATGAGATTATTTGCTAAACCCGAATCTAAGATTTCATGAGATTTTGAATTTAAGAGATTAACTCATGCTTAAAAGTTTCATCCAAGTTTGCCTGATTTTTTTATATCACTAAATTATTAATGTTTTTTTCCTTACATGTTATTCAATTGAATGATCTTATAAATCTAAACAACTCGATGACCCGAGTTTTATATGTTTTTTTGTTTTTATGAAAACTCTAATGTTATCTTGATCTTATATTTACATTCTGTGATGGGTTTTTTTTTATCCATTTTTATATTTAGTATTTTTTTTTTTAATTTTTGGCCTTCCATATTTGATTTATCATGATCGATTTTCCTGATTTATTTTAGTATAGATTTTATGGGATTATCACATTCTCATGTTTTAAATTGCCAATTTTGTAAGTTAACCAAAGTTTATTGAGGTCGATTCAATATGCTAGCACCTTAAAAAAATGTCATCTAATATGTTAATATTTAATATTTTTAATTTTTTTATAAGACATGTATACAAAAGTTTAGCCTTTTAATATCTTTATAATTTCTCAAGACCTAAAAAAATGAATACGGGAAGCAAAACAAGTACTAAACTATTATCCCAAATTAAAGTAAATGGGCCTAACTGAGATTTATTTAGAGCCCTTGAACTAAACACTTGGCCCATCAAGGAGCAATGAATGGACGCTTCGGTTCTTTCCTTGAGATAAGCGTCAGAAAATCCTAGCGAGTAGCAGAATTAATAAACACCGTATCATCAAAATCCCACTGCTGAACGTCACTTTTCAATAAAATCTCTGACCGTTAACTCCCCAAACTAACGGCGTTAAGGACAGGGGGGAAATGAAAACTACGAAATTGTTCAAAACCAAAACATAAACTTCACCGCCACTTTTCAGTTCACCCCTCGCTCTCCCTCTCCCTCTCCCTCTCCCACTCACTCACTAACCTGCTCATAGTTTTTGTTCAATTTTTGCCCTAATTACACTCTTATTTTTTGGGGCAAATCGATCAAAAACCCTATAATTGGACCCCATCTCCATTTTGAATCGTGAGATTCAAAAATCGGTTTCTCTCAAATTTTGCTTCTCAGAGGTGACGTTGAAAACACATCCTTTCCTTTTTCTTTCACCCCCCGAAATTTCTCTGTAAATATGCATTTAATGTTGCAGCAGCTGCTGCTGCTATATTCATAGTTGAAACGACATCAGATTATTAGAAATCGATTCTCTTCCGCATTAATTGGATTGTTTAATTTTGTTATTTTATTATTTTATTGTAGTGTAAAGGAGGTTTTCGATCTGATTTTAGATTCTTCAGATTTAGTATATAGTCCGGACAACTTTATAACAAAGCTTATATGGTGTTTGATGTTATGTTTCTGTTAATAATAATGAGTTAGATGTATTTATTAATTGCAAATTAGTTATTTAAATGTTACGGAATATCTGTTTGTAGGTGGTGAGTTGATTGGTGGGAAGGGGAGTTGGTTGTTATGAAGTGTTTGTGAGAGTAATTTATGGCAAAGGTTGCTGTACCGGGAGGTTCTTTAGGTTCTGTTAATTTTCAAATTTGTGGTGCTGCTGCTGCTCTAACTGATTGTACAATGGTAAAAAGGAAGACTCCGTCCGAACTGAGAGTAAGTTTTCAACTTTATATTATGTATTTTACAGCTTGTTTGGAACCAATTCTGTGCTAGAATTGATTTCAACTATTGATTGATTTCAACTATTGAAGTAGATTAAATTGATTTGATTTGCTAATTGAAGCTTTTTGTTTGGAATAAGTTTTAAATTTGTGAAATTTATTTGACTCGAGTTAATGAAAATACATCATTTACCCAGCAAGTCCTCATCCCTACTTGCGTAAATGGTGCTTAAATGATTTCATTTCCTCTCAAATCTTAAGTTTCCAAACAACATGTAGGGTCTTGAACTTGGAAGTTTTGATCACTTTTTGAATGGTTGACTTTTGGTATTTTCAACCAAGTGAGATTAGATTCATGAGCATGATGGTTTGTCTTATGTATCCACTTCCCTTTTAGATGTTGGATAGGAAGGGATGAAAGACTGATATTCTGCTTATTTGGATGTTCATTAACCAGTTTCTGGAATCTTTATTTTTGTGTGTGTTAAGCCTTTTTATCTCCTTTTTTCTGGATCCGTGTGTGGAAATGGGTTAATTGACAAGTTGCCTCATAATTTCTTGTTTCGTTTTCTCATTTTATACCTTCTTAATGCCTTCAGTTTGTGTTATGAACACTTCCATTTGTGTGTTACGAAGTGTTTGAGGGTGTGGGGGCAATTGAGAATCACTTTTCATTTTGAATGGCAAGAACTGAGGATTTATATGTAATACACCATATGTTACCGTAATGTCACTGGGACTGTCGTTTATTAACTGCATTAAATTTGAGTTCAAGAATCTTTCAAAACTATTTAATTGTACTGGAGGAAAATCCATCAGTTTTGTCATCACTGTTGGCATGCAGGGAGAGCAGCTGAGGAGGAAAAAGGTTATAGAGATTGTAGATGAATCCCCAGACCCACTGAATTCAAAGAAGTAAATTACTCTAATTTTCTATTTCTGAACTACTATTTTTTTTTGCTGACCCGGTGACCATTTCCTTTTTACCTTTCAGTAATGGTATTGAGATGGATAATGGTTTTAGGAAACCAGATGCATCAAGGACTCCTAAATACATTTACACCCGCATGGATGAAGTATATCCTGTCAAAAAATCCAGGCTTAGGATGCTCTCTGTAAAAGACAGTGCAAAGGTTATTGTTTTTTTCCAGATTAGGATACGAGGTTATGGTTCTGATTATGTTATCATGAATGTTTTGTCTATTTGTTCACTGTATTCCCATTACACTCAGGAAAATACATCAACTGAACAAACTAATAGCCTGGAGAAAATCTCTGCGCTTTCAACTCTGGCTTTCAAGAGACAGCAACTTTCATGGTATTCCTTTTAGCACAGTGTATCTCATCTGCATTATGTAGGCAATAACTTTTTTCCTCACTAATTTGCTTTTCGTCTCCTAGCAGTATAGAGAACTCGGTTGCTTCTGACAAAGTTTTGAAAGATGATGTGGTACAACCTCGTCAAACAGTTGAAAAGTGCAGTCAAAGTATATTTCGCAGCGTTACTGATCTTTCATCTAGTGGTGAAAAGTCATCTGGCTTGGCATTTGTTGAAATGGTACTCTTTGCTTACATTTTTTCTTTCATGTTAATCAAAGTCATGTTTTTTCTGACTTGACTTACTGACATAGGATAAAGTATTGAAAGGACTCGTGGCCCATGAGCCGCCTGACACTTCTGGTTTAAATGCTGATTCTTCTGAAAAAACTGGCAATCATAGTGGCAATTTCTGCTCTGAATGCCATATAGCAGGCAAAAAGGCTCCTCTAGATTTTACTTTGAAAACTAGAATGCGGGTGGCATCCTCTTGTTCAGTTAATTGGTGAGTTTGTCAAGTACATTAAAAGTTAGTTTTTCCTCTATTAGTTTGTCCTACTGCCTCTAATTAAGATAATATCAACCCTTGAAAACTTAGTTGATCTTTCATCACGTGAGTGTTTAAAACTTCCAGCTAATTAATTTTCTTTCTTAAGGTAATTTTTCAGTCATACCTATATAACTTTATTTGTGATCACAATTTGCCTGTTACTTTATTATGCACCTGAAAATCTCAATTAAATGCATGCATGAATAATCGACAAGGTATGGGTAGCTTATGCTCTTGTTTTTGATTCAAGAAAGCCTGGATTGTTCATACCAATGCTTTCTTGGCTATGTTCTATGTTTGTGGTTGTGCACAACATTGATTTAAATTTTCAATCTGGATAAAGGTTGTGTTTCTGACTTCCTCAGCTATTGATTCATGAAAATAATCATGAAATATGTGGTCATTTTGTTTCCTCAATGACTATTTTGCAACTTATTCATCTGATATGGAACACCAAATTGGAAACTGTTAATATGTTAGCAAGTGCCATGCTGTAGGTTGTTAATCAGCATTTAATATTTTGTTTGCAATTTTTAGGATTTATAGGTCAATTATGAGCAGCACATACAACGGCATGCCACAGCTTGCCTCTCAATTTGGTGATTCCAAGGACAGTAGTAGCTCCAGGCAGGCAATGATATCTCAGATCCTTAGTTCTAAAGCTTTGCATTCATGGATTTACCCTCAATCTACCCTGCCTCCTGCTGTTATATCAGTGCTAACCTCATCAGCAACTGAGGGAGGTTGTCAATTAAAAACATCAACTCATACGAAACCTTTTACTATTCCCTAACTCCTTTCCCTTTCTAATGTTCTCGCCTTTTATTTTGTGGATGTAGATTTTTTAAGAAAAAGGCAGCTGGCTTGGGATGATTCTTTTCGGAGTCTTTATTACATGCTGCGAAAGAACATTTGCAATATTTTTTATGGTGTGTTTCTGCTCTTATTCTATTAATCTTTCTCTTTTCATGTCCTTCTTTAAATTCTGGTTCTTTTTCCACAAACATGGAATATTTTGTGCAAAATATGTTGTTGCTTCCGGCATCATTATCATTGAGGCATATTACTTGGATTTTGTAGATATCACAGGTTGTCTGCATATCAATAATTAGAACTCACCTCCTTTCCATGATTCCTAATTTGGTACATTGCATACTGAGAGATACTTGTGACATGGCAATGATGCAAAAGCTTTTATTTTGGACTGATATGGTTTTCACCATTTATTTTGCCCATGAAGGTATTTTCCCCTCAAACTACAAGTTAACATTGAGTTTTCATGGGATCTTTTGTAGTGTGCACTTCACAATTTGTGGTGATGTTCACTGGTAGTGATGGCTCAGGACATACCAAACACCTATGCAATGCTTACATCTCCCAGTCAACTAGAGGTCTGAGGTCTTTGTTGAGAGAACATGTAAGATCTACCTGTTGATATTTTTAATATTTGCTCATTTATGCTGTTAATAATTTTGCCAGGTGTTTTAATTTTTGTATGTTTTGCTTTAGGTTTTTTCATGTCATGTAACACTATTAATTTGTTGTGTAGGATGTTTGTTTCTCTATGCCACTTTGTCATTCTAAAGTAGAGCAAGTCACCACTGAAGATTTAGTTGAGCTCTCTGAGATTGAGAAACAAAATTTGGGCCAGGTAAGTGAATCCTTTCCATATATAACCATCTTCCATTTCCCTGGGCTTAAATAAGTTGCCTTCCCTGATTTCATAGTTCATTAAGCTCTCTGATTAGTTAATACTTTGAATTAATATAATCCAACAATTATTCCTCCTGTTCTTGTAATGAATTAATGGTCCTAGTTGAATGCTTAGTATTCTTGTGTTCATGATCATTTAAGATTTGAAAGTTTGGGCTGTAAAGGATAACTAGCAACCTGTAGTTATGATGTCTGATTATGACAGTTGTTGGGGTTGTGATGATTGCACATCCCAAGCTCCTACTTTTGTCTTCTAATAATCACATTACCTAACTGGAGAGTATTACTGGCGAGTACTGTACAATTTTCTCTTGTCAGGGATCCTCTAATATTTGACTTCTAATTCCGTTGCTTGTACTTTATAATTAATTACTGGTTCCTGCTAACACAATGCAGACTCGTCGCCTTAGTTCCTTGTCTGATGTTGATAATAGCCCACAATCGCTGCTGGCTTTCTGTGGAAATAAGAATGTAAATGGGCTGTATGATTTTTTGTTAAATTACAGGTCGGTGCAGTGTTGAGTTTTTTTTTAATAAAAAAATACCTTTCTGTTGAGATTAGATGTATATTTTCAGAAATTAATTCCATATTTTCTGCTTAATGTTATGACTATATCACACTTCCTTGTCCTTGCCTTCAGATCTTCCCTTACCTTTTTGTCCGGAGTAGATGTTCCTGTAATGTACTCACCTGTTCCCTTTCAGAATGCTGCTCTTTCTTCTCCAGAGGTGGGTGCCGTAAATTTATAGAGATAAAAGTCTGAACATATTTTCATCTCTTTTACCGGTGTGCCTATATTTGCCTTTATTGCTGAGTCTTTTCTCATTGTCCAACCGGAATTTTTTCTCTCCCGTCAATCTTTGATGACAGGACCTCAAGTGTGAAACTTTCATCCACAATCAAATCTGATTCACTTACAGAACATTAGTCCCCTTTAATCGGAAGCTATATTATCTGTTTCAAAGTGCTCTAATATATAAGTTCTCTTTTAAAACTAGTTTTTCTTGAAGATTTATTTGTGCCTTTTCACCAGTCTTTTAAATACTGAAAATATGAGTCTATTTAAAATGATACATAATTCTTGCCTCACGCTATCAGAAGCATGTTTGCGTAGCTGAGTACTGATCTTTTGTTTCACAGATCAAATGCGTGGAGGTAAAAAGAGCTCACCATATTGCTGCCTCCCCTAAAGAATCTACAGTCAAAGACACTGAATCCAGTCAAGGTTCATCCACTGGGCTCTTATCCAGCATTGAAATCAAGGATGCATATATTCCATCATGGATTGTTTGCCGTGTATGTGCACTCATGGACTCTGAAGGGAGAAGCTTTGAGGCTAGGTATGATAAGTTTTTCGTAAGCTGTTTTTTGTCATCCAGGCCCTTATTTAGTATCACCATAATTATATTGTTTTGATTTGATTTGGGTAATTTTCAGCTTTACAACAGAACGCACCTCAATTGGCCTGAATGTTGCTCTTGAGACAACAGGTGAAAAACCTGATAAAGCTGCGGCAGTTGAAGGTTTGCAAGGAAGTAGTCATTCTTTTGGTATTCCAGAAGCCACCGTTGCTCCTTGCTTGCGTTCAGGCTTCTTAAAAGGTTTGAAATTCTGCGATGGTTCGTATGTGGCGTCCCTCTCTCCTGTGTAACAATTTTGCTCGAGGTCTCTGATGAAGACAGCATGGGTTTATTTCTCCACGTTTTGCCGGTCTAAACCGATCCTTTCCCTCTATTTCCGTCCAATGTAATCTTGTTTCTTTAACAGAATTAAACGAACTGATTGACGCCGTGTAGTCCTTCGAAATATTTATGAAAGTGACTGACTTTTTTTAATGCTTTGTCCCCGAAGTGCTAAACGAAAATGAGAAAGTTCCTGTTCTGGGAGATTATGCCAAAAGTTCAGTCATTGTTTCGAAATTTTGCTTACAGTTCCAGCCTTCCAGGAGCATTATCGAACCATAGAAGCTTCAGGGAAAAGCTGAAAATGCAAGTACATATTAAATGAAGGTGGTTTTAAATTATATGAACCAAATTTTGTTTTGGTTTTAGAGTATTTCAGCGTGTTGTTATATATATATATATTTAAAAAAAAATTAGTTAAAATCCCAAAAATAAAATTATTTAAAATTGTGTAATTTAATCTAAAATAAGATATAAAAAAATAATTTTTTCTAAACAAAATTATAAATATGTATAATATTATGAGAATGTTATTATTAATCTCGTAAGGTCATTACATTCTCTTATTGCTCTTAAATTTCAACATAATATATATAAATATATCAAGAGACTCCTCGTAAAATTTCATCTTAATCTAACGATCGGATTAAGAGATATGATTGATATTGTAAAATTATTCATTACTTAAAAAAAACACTGTTTGTCCGAAACAGAACGAGTGGAACGAAACCGGTATGTTTCGACTGGTATTTGGCTGAAAAATCAGGAATGCGCTGGAATTTAAACCGGGATAAAAACGACGTCGTTTTGTCTCTTATTTTTAACTGGTACAAAACAATTTGCCCGAAACTGAATGAAATTGACAACTATGATATGAACTGCATTTATTTATTTATTTATTTTTACCAGTAATCCATGCAAGAACAGGCTCCTCCTTTAAAATGATGGAACCTGTTCCGATCTCTAACAATCAACTCTCGTTCATACACCTTAGAAATCAGCTTCGTAGCGGTGTGGCAGTCTTCACATACCCGCAAGTTCTTCACTATTCGAATGGGATCTTGACCTTTACTTCTCATAATCGCATATGCAATAGCAAGCTTCTCGCTGTGCCTGTGGATGTTGCTTTCCTTTTCCTCTTCATCTATGTCAAACAACGCATCATCATTATTTCCAGTGTATCCTGCCAGTCTTATCTTCCTCAGGATCTCTTCCCACATTCTTTCAATCTGCTGAATTTCCGGGTGGGTTTTATCACCAATGGTGAATTTATGAACTTTCCCATCCATCTCAAACAGGGTGTAACCTGGTGGTTTCACAACTCCTCTTTCCTTCATCATCTGTCTGATGTTCTCGACATTCTCCCACTTGTTCGAGCGTGCATAGATGTTAGAAAGAAGCACGTAGTAACCACTGTGTTCTGGCTTTAGCTCAATCAAAGTCTTCCCAGCTCTTTCTGCAATTTCTGAATTCTTATGAATTCGGCAAGCTCCGACCAACGCTCCCCAGATGGGTGCATTGGGCTTCATAGGCATTTCATTTACAAATCTCTCAGCTTCTGCTAACTTCCCTGCTCGACCAAGCAGGTCAACCATGCACCCATAGTGCTCCAATCTAGGCTCAATCCTATAATCTCGTTTTCATGCTCTCAAATAATTCCAATCCTCTTTCAACTAATCCCCCGATGACTACAAGCTGATAAAACAGCAGTAAATGTTATCTCTCTCGGTGCTAACCCTGCCTTCTCCATTCGTGAGAAGTACTCAAGAGCTTTCTCGGCATAACCATGCATTGCAAAACCTGCAATAAGAGTTGTCCAACTCAATGCATCTCTCCTTGGAAGTTGGTCGAAAACCCAGATAGCTTTATCAATACTTCCACATCTTGCATACATATCTACAAGTGCAGTGCCCAGAATCAAATTCACAGTCATCTTATTTCTCAAAATATAATCATGTGCTCTTTCTCCGAGTTCAAGTGCACCTAAATGAGCACATGAAGCTATAACACTAACCATCACTGTCTCATTAGCTTGCACCCCTTTTGATTGAAGTAAGAAGTACAATTCTAATGCCTTTTCAAAAAAATTATTTTTCGCGTACCCACTAATCATTACACTCCAAGTAACCAAGTTTTTTTCAGGCATTTTATCAAACAATTTCCGAGCAGACGTAACATCTCCTGATTTATTATAACCAGCCACCATTGATGTCCAAGAAACAACATCTAAACATGAAATTCTCCTAAAAATATAACTAGCGGCCTTAATATCCCCTAAAGTAGAATACATAGTAACAAGTGAATTTTGAACATAAACATCAGTATCAAATCCATGCCTAATTATTTGACCATGAGCTTGAATACCCATATCTAAAGAACCCTTTTGAGTACAAGCCTTGACTAAAAATGGGTATGTAAGATTATCAGGAACTAAGCCATTTCTCTTTGATTGGACATAAAAATGGATGGACCTATCTGGGTCTTTGCTTCCAGAAAAACCCCTTATAAATGAATTATAGATAAAAAGATTTGGGTTTTGGATTTGGTAAAAGACTTGAGTTGCATAATCAAGCAAGTTCTTGTCTATGCTAATGGAAACAAAGCAACTTGCAGCAAAAACATCAAAGATTGTGTGGGCTCTTATCAAGTGGGCATGTATGATTTTCAGGTGGGAGAGAGTAGCGCAAGATTCTAACAACAAAAGTTTTGGATTTTTTAGCTCTAGGTTCCTTAAAACTAAGTTACTAAAACCACCCATGTTTTTCTAAGTAATCTAATGTTTGTCTTAGATACCACACAGATCTTTAGGCAATCACTGCATTCCAAGCAGATGTCGAATCAGGATCTAGTAGCAACTCCTCCTGTTTCAGAGCACGGAGGACTCACCATCAGGAATAGGTTTTCCTGCATCACAGAGATTCGTAGACCGGTCCCAAAAAAAATTTTTTAACGTTAAAAAACATGATCGAGGGACACAAGCTTGCTATAATCAATTTCGTATTTGTTTCGTAAACCAATTTCGTACCTAAAATCCTAATTGCTCTAAATCAATAGAATTTGAATATATTTCAGCAAACCACTCATTAGAAGTTTAGAACATTTCCTTGATTCTGTGAGGCCCCTTATATCTAGGTAAAAAAGTAAACCATCAATTCAATTTGCAAAAAAAAATACAAAAGCATCAATTTTTTTTTAAAAAAGAACAAGTGAAAATAAAATAAACTATTTTCTTTATAAATCAGTCCCCTAAGGGAACAAAATTAAAGGTACCCAAAATTTCTCAATGCCTCAAATTCAGTCCCTCGAGCTGTAGTAGATTTAAACCAATAAAATTAAATTTTATTTTTCAAAACTGAGTAAACAAGTAATTTACATAACACATCGAGTTTTGTATTTTTAGGCTAAGTAAATTGAAGGGTCAAATTGAACTTCAATTATAATATGGCATATTATACACATCACTAATTATGCTTAGTGTTTTACTTTCAATTACGAACAATGCAATTCACAACAACATTACTATATTGACCTTTAGAAAACAAAGAACTGGACACCCTCGGAGCTAAAATCATATTTTAACAACTGTGTAACGAACCAAATCTTTCAAGGCCAATAATATATAGCACTAATTATGTCAATTAACATATTACACTCATGCCCTTGAAAAAAAATACAAGTAATGAGAAAAAAAAGTGTGAGAATTTGTTTCAGTGTCAATTTTGGTTCTCAAAGTTTCAAGTATATTTAATCAAGAAAAATGAATTTAATTTTGCCAAATCAAGTATCAGTTTCATACCTAATTTTTTTTTAACATTTCTCAGAGGAAAACCAGCAATCTTAATCTTAAATTGTGAGTATCTGAATGCATGTATACCACAACAATAGAAAGAATGATTCAACATTTCATTAGAAAAAAAGCTGAACAAGGAAAAGGATCCGTTTCGACCAGAGGGAAGAGCCAGGCTCAGGCTTGAATTCTTGGGAGGAAAATATGTTCTTCAGGCATCTACAACCCATTGCAAGATCATGGTTTAATGAGGAGCAGGAATATGACGTTCTCCTGTGTTTGTTCCAAAGATGTTGTCCCATTCCCACGCATCCAGCCATTGTGGAGTTCGTTTAGAAAGAGAACTTGAAAGCACCAGCATGGGAGTCAGTCACCGAGTCCCAGAAAGAAGGTTTTTTCTCTTGGGCCCTTTTCTCTTCTGCTTTCTGCACCAATCGATCGATAGTTCCAGGGAAAGTAGACTCGACAGCATTCTCAAACTTATCATGCAAATTCACACGGTCTCGAGTTCCAGACACTAGCTCGCCTGCATTTGGCCTCTTAAGGAAATCCAAAACATTCAGCAGATTTCTCCTGCAACACGCAAAACAATTATCTTCAGATGTTCTACGTTCTATTCTGCTACTGGGAACCCGGGATAGCAAATGAAACGGGCATCACATAATATTCAAGAGACTTTGTACTTTTATTTAAAAATACTAAAAGAATAATGCAATGCAGCTCATACTTTTAAATCTTAAAAACCAAATTCTGCATACTGTCAAACATGTTTTACTTAATGAGCTATTTGAACCCGGCAAAGTAACCATTCTCAACAGTTCAAATGGTGAGGAAAAATAGCCATGGTAGAAAACAAGGAAAAGGCAGGGGAGATTGTGAACACTATCCACTAAATGTATAAATGATGTCTTAAGGTTATTCAGGAACAGATAAAAACAAAAAGAAAACAAGATTTAAGGATATGTGCATGTGTTCACCTCCCAGATAAAGCAATGACAAACTGAGACCGGGTGGTGGGAAGACAGATTTCCATATATCCAAATATATTTATTCCCCCCATGCAAGCAGACTTAATTCTAAGAAAAGTTAGGATGCTCAATGCCCACATACATCTAGTGCAACTTTATCTTTGAAATTGACTCCCAAATGCCATGACATTTTACTGACAGATAAGCCACCTAAACTGAAAGCATGGCTCAACTGCATTAGGGATACAGGCGGGCATGAGAAAAGATATATTAGGATCAGAAGCAATAATCCATTTTGTAGGGTTATCAGCATGATGAAAGGTAGACTCGAAATGGAATTACATGCTAAATGTGCTAGATAAGTCAGATGCGACCAATGGGTATCTGGTTGCTCATATCCTAAAATATGAAGCAACAGTCTTTTCTCTCTCTCTCTCTCTCTCTATGTAAAAAAGGTAGAGCTAGGGCTTTGAAAATGGGCAGGCCATGTTAAAAAGACAGGACTGTGAAAGGAGATTGAAGTAAAATGCAAGACAAGAATTTAAATAGATTTTCTTATTTTATTTTGTGTCAGGTGGTGAAAAACCAGTATAACTGATTCACCAGCTTGTTAAATAGTCCATGTCTTCTTGATGAAGAACAATGCTTATTTAAACAGTGACAATGGAGTCCCGCCCTCTAGAGAACAGTTTCTTCTTCTGTTTATTTTATGTAATATCTCAAGGTATACATGGAAAAGGATGGGATAATCTAATGAAATTCATTACTTTCAATCCAGAGAATCAAAGACTTTACTTGAAAATTGGCTCCCAGCATACAAACTGAAGAGGCTTAAAAAAAATCATTTTCTTAAACCGAGGTCTCAACTGTATCAATTGATTCTTGTCACTGACCCACCATCATTGCACTTCCTATCCATGAATACTGGGTTTGTTATGGTAAGTTTCTTCATTCAGTTTCATGAATCATTTCTACTTGTCAGCTTTAGAAGTTACACTATGAGAGAGCAACTTCATTCTTTAAAAGTCTATATAAGAGCGCTATCATCACACCTTTTACTCCACCACTGATGTCTACAGATGAACTTTCTAAAGTTAAATTCTAAGAACTATCTAAATTATAGATAATTAAAAACAAAACAAAAGTACCTGCTGACATAATTCTGTGTAATAGCAATGGATTCTTCCAAGTTGATTACCAAATGCCACCAACCATTGGGCACAAAGATCACTTCACCAGCCTTACAGATGCACTCAATAGGTCTCCTTTTCAAGTTCTTTGTTGCACCATAAAAGTTCATGAACCATTCAATTATGGAAACAGGACATGCTACCTCTGCACCATCTGGGCTTGGATATACACCAGGAGGTATCACATCAGGCGGGAACAAAACCCACTTCTTAGACCCCTTAATCACTGCATTCCAAGCAGATGTAGAATTAGGATCTATGTGAAATGATGAACCAGATCCTGCAGGGCCAATTATAACCCACCTATAATCTGGCCTCTCATTACCTAAAACACTAAACAAATCCTCCCTAAAGTACAATGGAACCTCATATTCAGAATCCAAAACAGGAACCTTCTCAGCAAATTTAGGGTCGAAAAGATACAACGGACGTTCTTCCCTCACCTGATCCGAATACCTAAAATACTCTTGAAGCCTCATCTCCACTGGCCCAGCTGCAAACTTCACATCACCACACACACTAACCAAATAATCCTTATCCCATTTTTGCAATGCAGCCCAATTATCGATACACCCTTCCAACAATACCGGCCTATTTGGCTCCTCAAAATTTCATCACAAATTCCTCAACAGAAATACCTTTCTTTCTAACAATATTATCTCTCTCAAGCCATTCAGGTTTCATTTCAAGACTAGCACATAACCAACTTTGAAAAAGATAATCAGAATAAAAATCTCTAACTTTCAAACTTGAGCAGCCATTAACGTCAAATAAAGGGTAAATGCCAGCAATATAAGTAGACTTCCATGACCCATTAAACAAAAAC